>QRDG01002512.1:0-38312 GCA_012064385.1 Puccinellia tenuiflora
AGCGGCGCTCCCGCGCGGGCGGCCGCGCGGGTTGCCAGCGGGAGGAGCGGTGGCGGCGCTGGCCGCCCGGCGAGCGAGTCGTTCGGCGCGAGAAGGGCCGGCCATGGCTGTGTCGAGGATGAAGACGCGCCTCAGCCCCCTACCTGGCGCGCCAAATGTCGGAGATTGTTCCCAGGAACTGGGGGTGTCTCCAAGGTATCGTGTAAGGGGCTGAACACGGAGTCAAACAATCCTCAACGTGCTCCGGCGACGGTGCTCGTCGGACTCGCTGCGGACGACACTGCAGAGATGGACGCAAGATCTTACCCAGGTTCAGGGCCCTCTTAGGGAGGTAAAACCCCTACGTCCTGCTATGGTGTATTGCACTGCTTGGAGAGTTCACAGTAAAAGGAGGGCTTGTCGAGCTCGAGGTGGCTAACAATGGCTACTTGCTAGTCTTCAGATCTAGGGTTAGGGTCTACTGGAGCTGCACTAACCGAAGATCGAACCTACCAGGGCCGAACCCTTTGCACGGGCGTGCCTCCCCTCCTTTTATAGGTGTCTCGGACCTCTTCCGCCCAAACATTTGGGCGGGAAGGGTTACCACATGGCGACGATGGAGAAGGCGCGGTGCACGATAAAGGTGAAGTCCACCATAAAGGTAAAACTCGTGGACGCGGTCCACGACAGGGGAGCGGCGTCACCAAAGCTGAAAAAGGTCACCGACCAGCCGGACAGTGGGCTGGCGCTTGCTGAGGTGCGAGGTGACCCACGGTGACGTCGTCCTTGGAGCGTAGCTGCAGACGGTCCCCTTATCACCAAAGAGGCAATACTCGTTGTCCGCTTTGCCTGGCTCCGCTTTGTTGACTGCTTTATACATGGAAACGGCAACTGCGGCATCGTCGTCATCGCGCGTAGGCACGCGCGTCACTCTGCACATGGCGCAGAGCCCATGTGCGCTCTGCAGCGGAGGCAGAGATGGCTTCGCGAGGAAGCGAGCTTCGCGAGGCGAAAAGCCTCGCCGAGCCTTCCGGCTAGGTCCTTAGCAGAATTGCGGGTGGCGTCGGAGACGCCTTGTCGAGGAGCGGCCCCTCGCCAAGGGAAGAAAACCCTCGGCGAGGAGAACAGATCCTTCACGAGGGGAAAAACCCTCGCGAGGCTCGCCAGGCTGGAGAGCCTGGTCCTTAGCAAAAATCATCCGAAGAATCTTGTGGGCCCTGGCAGGCCGGCCCGTGGTACCCTGGTTTCCACTGTGCCGACACTCGACGCGGGGCTCGGGGTCGACGTGGCGCTCCGGAGCAGAACTTCCGCGCGGGCGGCTGCGCGAGTTGCCAGCGGGAGAGGTGGCGGCGCTGGCCGTCCGGCGAACGAGACGTTCGGCGCGAGATGCCGGCCATGGTTGTGTCGAGGTTGAAGATGCGCCTCAGCCCCCTACCTGGCGCGCCAAATGTCGGAGAACTGTCCCAGGAACTGGGTGTGTCTCACAAGGATCGAGTAAGGGGCTGAACACGGAATCAAACAACCCTCAACGTGCCTCGGTGACGATGCTCGTCGAGCTCGCTGTGGGACAGCACTGCAGAGATGAACGCACGGTATTACCCAGGTTCAGGGCCCTCTAGGTGAGGTAAAACCCCTACGTCCTGCTTCTGGTGTATTGCACTTGCTTGGAGAGGTTTCAGTACAGAGCGAGCTTGGCGAGCTCAAGGTGGCTACAATGGCTAACCCTAGAACTCAGAACTTCCAACCAAGAGTCGAACCCTTTGCCCGAGCGTGCTCCCCCTCCTTTTATAGGTGTCTCGGACCTCTTCCCCTAAATATCTTGGCGGGAAGGGTTACCACATGGCGACGAAGGAGGAGGACGGGTGCACAACAAAGGTGGAGTCCATGGACGCGGTCCATGGCAGGAGCGGTGTCACCAAAGCTGGAAAAGCCACCGTCCAACCAGGACGGTGGGTTGGCGTTGCGGAGGTGGGACGGGTCCCACGGTGACGTCGCCCTTGGAGGGTAGCTGCAGACGGTTCCCTTATCACCAAAGTGGCAATCCTTGGGGCTCCTTTGCTTGGTGCAGCTTTGTTGACTCCTTTATACATAAGAACGGCAACTGTGGCGCTGCCGTCACCGCGCGCTGGCGCGGTCGTCACTCGGCGGAGGGTGCAGAGCCCATGTGCGCTCTGCCTCCGCGGCAGAGCTAGCTTCGAGGGGAAGGAACCCTCGCGAGGCCGAAGGCCTCGCCGAGCCCTTCGGCTTGATCCTTAGCAGAATTTGCAGGTGGCATTCGAGATTCCCTCTCAAGGAGAGGTCCCTTGCCGAGGAAAAACCCTCGGCGAGGAGGAGAGGTCCCTCGCGAGGGAAAAACCCCCTCGCGAGGCTCGCCAGGCCTGGAGAGCCTGGTCCTTAGCGAAATCTTCTGGAGAATGTTGTGGGCCCTGGCAGGCCGGCCCGTGGTACCCTGGTTTGCACTGTGCCGACACCTCATGCCACCTCCTTGGGTAGTCCTGTACTTTCTTCTTAATCAACTTGATCAGAATTTTTTTGCTCGACTCGGCTTGTCCATTGGCTTGAGCGTAATATGGAGATGAACTGAGCATCTTAATCCCGAGTGATTCGGCAAACTGTTTCACCTCTTTAGCCATGAAGGAGGTGCCTTGATCTGTAGTGAGAGTCTGCGGGATACCGAATCGGTGAACAATATGCTCAGTAATAAATTGAATTACCTCTTTGTGGGTCATATTCCGGAGGGGTACTGCTTCAGACCACTTGGTGAAGTAATCAGTAGCAACCAACACAAACCGATGCCCTTTGGATGAAGCCGGGTTAATCATACCAATGAAATCCAATGCCCATCCTCGAAAAGGCCACGGCTTTATTACCGGGTTAAGAAGTAAAGCCGGTGCTAACTGAATATCTCCGAATCTCTGGCACGCTTCGCATCCCTTGTAGTATCGGAAGCAGTCATTAATCATTGTCGGCCAATAGAACCCGGCTCGTCTGAGCATCCACTTCATTTTGTGAGCCGACTGATGTGTCCTGCACAATCCATCATGTACTTCTTGCATGGCAACCCGGGATTGATCTTCATCCAGGCACTTAAGAAGAAGACCATCAGCTGTTCGGCGATATAACTCGCCATCTATCAAGGTATATTTAAAAGCAAGCCGCCGAATAGCTCTATCTGTTTTCTGACTCGGATTCCTCAAATAATCAATAATATGTGTCCTCCAATCAGCTGGCCGAGTCTCACCACTTTCTTCTGGAGCCGAATTAGATAACCCGGCTTCCCTTTCATCTTCCGAGTTAGATGACTCGGCTTTTCCTCCGGCTTCCGAGTTAGGTGAATCGGCTTTTCCTCCGGCTTCCGAGTTAGGTGACTCGGTTTTTCCTCCAGCTTCCAAGTCATTGATGGCTGCTATCACCGGCTTTTCTGTTATGAAAAATACTCCTCTGCTGACATGATAGCCTGATGCCTGCTGTGCCAAATCATTGGCGAGCCAGTTGTCCTGCCTGGAAACATGAGATATAGAAAAGTAATCTAAAGTTGCTATGATATCCAGGCACCTGTCGAGGTATGTGTTGAGTGATCAACTGTTGCACTGGAAGATCTTGGCCACTTGCTGGACGACAAGTAATGAATCACCATATGCCTCGACATGAGTTACTCCTGCACCTCTTAAAATCTCTAATCCGAATAGAAGAGCTTCGTATTCGGCTTCATTGTTAGTACAAAAATAATCGAGACGACAGGAGGCTTCAAAAATAGTACCATGGGGTGAGATACACACAATGCCGGCTCCTTGCCCACTGCTGCAAACTGAGCCGTCAAAGTAGAGCTTCCACGATACAGCCGACACAAGATTTAAGTCGGCTTCTTGCTCTAGGTCAATCCGATGTTCGACGATGAAGTCGGCTACAATCTGGCCTTTCATGGACTTGAGAGGTTCATAAGCCAAATCATATTCAATAAACCCATACGCCCATTTGCCGATTCGTCCACTGAGAATCGGCCTATGTATCATGTGCTTGATGACATCGGTTTGACTAAAGACTTTGCACTCGCCAGATAAAAGATAATGGCGCAATTTAGTGCAAGCAAAATAAAGAGATAGGCACAACCTTTCTACAAAGCTGTACCTGGACTCGGCATCTAGCAGTCGCTGACTCAGGTATGTAATGACATACTCCTGTCCTTCGGCTTCTTCAGTTAAGGCGGCTCCAATCACCTTTTCCTCGGCGGCAATATAAAGCCGAAATGGTAGACCACGAGTCGGCTTTCTCAGCGCTGGAGGTTTAGATAAATAGACTTTTATTCTCTCGAATGCCTCTTGCTGTCTTGCCCCCCAGGTGAACCCGTCATCATTCTTGAGCCGAAGGATCTGTGTGAATGCATCAACTTTCCCTGACAAGTTAGTAATAAATCTCCTTAAATAATTTACCTTGCCTAGGAATTTCTACATGTCCTTTTTACAAGTCGGCGCCTGCACTTTCTAAATAGCTTCAATCTTTGCCGGGTCGATTTCTATGCCGGCTTCATGTATGATGAAACCAAGGAACTTTCCAGCCGACACACCAAAGGCACACTTCAAAGTATTCATCTTGAGCCCGTAATTCCTCATTCTCTTAAACGCGAGTCGTAAGTTGGCCAAATGATTTAACTCGCCGTCCGTCTTGACAACTACTTCATCAATGTACACCTCCAGTACGACTCCAAGAAGATCATGAAATATCAAGTTCATCGCTCTCTGATACGTGGCTCTGGCATTCTTCAACCCAAAAGTCATTACCGTCCACTCGAATAAGCCAACGAACCCGGGGCAGCGAAACGCCGTCTTTGCCGAGTCCTCTTCAGCCATGAATATCTTATTGTACCCCGTGTTTCCATCCAGAAAGCTGATGACTCGGTGTCCCGAGGTGTCATTGATAAGCATGTCGGCCATTGGCATAGGATACTCATCTTTGGGTGTAGCTCGGTTTAGATCTCGGAAATCTATGCACGCTCTGATCTTGCCAGATCCTTTCTTCTTGACCGGCACAATGTTGGAAATCCACTCGGCATACTTGCAAGGCCGGATGAAGTTAGCTTTCAGGAGCCGGCCAATCTCTTCCTTAATCTAATCATATATTGCCGGGTTGAATTTGCGAGCCGGCTGTTTATGTGGTCTGAAACCGGCCTTTATTGGTAACCGATGCTCGACGAGCTCTCGGCTTAACCCGGGCATCTCGTGGTACTCCCTGGCAAAGCAGTCCATGTACTCCTTGACTAGCGCGATTAACTCGAATTTATAATTGGCTTCTAGATTCTGACTTACAAATGTCAGCCTGGGAACAGTGCCATCCCCGATATCCACCTCTTTGAGCGGGTCGGCCGACGTAAAACCTTGTCCCAACTTATCCATGTCGTCTGGTTCTTCAATTGCCTCGCACATATCGTTCCTCTCTGCCCGATATTTGTCTAGACGTTTTTGCAGCCACTCATCGTTGGGATCCATTTATTTGAATTGCAGCCGATTGCTTCCAACCGGCTTTAAAGATACTGGCACGAATCCGCCCCTGGTAGCACTCAGGAAATCGAACCCGGATAAATCACGCCCTGACAGGCACATAGCATTTGAGTGTTGCCAATCAACAATGGACTCGGCCAAAGCAAGACATGCCGAGTTATCAGCATGAACGACTTCAATTTCATCATCGATCCATTGTACAAGTTGCTGGTGCATGGTGGATGGCACACACTGATTTGCATGGAGCCAATCTCGTCCGAGTAGCACATTGTAATTTCCCTGCACCTCGGCAACAAAGAACGCGGTGGCCAAAGTCTTGCTTCCCACGGTCAGCCCCAGACTAATGACTCCTTTGGCCTCAACTCCTTCTCCTCTTTCAAACCCGTTCAGTACCATGTTCGTCTTCATGAGATCTGCATCCTCTAGTTGTAATTTCTTAAAGACAGAATAAGGCATAAGGTTTACCACGGCTCCTCCATCAACCATCATCCTAGTGACCGGCTTCCCGTTGATATGCCCTCTGACGTACAAAGGCTTGAGGTGCTTGACAGGTCCCTCAGGTTTCTCGAAGATGGCATTCTTGGGTCCGAAGTTAATCTGCGCTACTTCGGCTTCTTCTTCTACTGCACGGAATTCAGCAGGCAAATAATATACCATGTTAATATCCATACTTACCCGAGTCGGCGTACTCTCGTAGTCCAGTAATTCTTCATCTACTGGATTCTCCGACTCGTCTACTGCTGAGTCATCTGCCGGGTCCTCATTTGCCGACTCGTCTATTGCCGAGTCCTCTGCCAGGTCTTCATTTGCCGACTCGTCTATTGCCGAGTCCTCTGCTTCCAAGTCCTCTACTTCCACTTCATCTGCACATGACGAATAAGTGATGGCCGGTACAGAAACCAGCTCCATTTCATTGTTCACAGCAGGACTTGGTGCAATCATCAAAGGAGTCGTCATAGGAGTCGGCTTCGGCACCCATACTTGAGCCGACACCATTGGTCTTTCAGAGTCGAATCTGGCATCTCTAGCTTGCTCAGCCTCCTTCTCTGCCCTTTCCCGGTTCCTTGCCCTTTGCAGTTTCCGCTTCTGTGTCTTCGTTATACCCGACGGACACCACTTTGGCTGAATATATTTTGGATCCCGGGGTTTGGCTACCTCGGTTCGGCTGGATCCGGCTCCATGGTCACTGGATATTGCTTTAGGCATGATAGCAAGTATCGGCTTGTCATTTGTCGGCTCTGTAACCGGGTCCTTCAGTTTCAACACATGCGTCCCAATGACTAATGAGTTGCCCGGGATCATCCTCCTCTCTATGTCGGCTACCTTGGCTCCCTGCTCCTTGACTCGCCAATATGAGGAATCACTAGGATAGACGAGTCGGCTTTGCACAGTTTGCTGGGTTACTTGACGCTTGGATGCCTCAGCCGACTCTTGATGCCTGTAGCTTCTCTCGGTAGATGGTGACCTCGGTCACTTCTCATATTGTCGGGTCACCTTAGACCCGGCCTGGCGCACATACTTGTTCAGCAACATATCGAAGGTCGGCTTGATCTTCTTTAGCTTGTATTCAACTTGATTCGTTTTCCATTTGCCGACTTCCGGGTTCTTGGGCTTCATGAATCGAGGTTGCCTCCCGAGTTCCGGATTCCGGTTTCTAGATTCACTTGCTTGTGGTTGCTGCCCCCGAGTATGGAGTTCTTGACGGTGATCTTGATAACCTCCTTTCCATCGGGTTGCCAGGTCAACGTGATCTCTCTCCTTGCTTCCTTGACGCCGGCTTCTTTCCTGGGCTCACCAATAACCACGTTAGATTTGTTAGTGGCTTCGGCTGCTTCTGGCCGAAGAAGAACTTTCTTTCCCTCGAGATCGAGCACGTTCATTGGGAACGGCTGTGTGTCAATGGCCATGCCGGCAAAACTTAATCGTCCATCATTGAGGGCCGATTGAATCTGTCGACGAAAGACATTGCAATCATTAGTAGCATGAGAGAAAGAATTGTGATATTTGCAATAAGCACGTCGCCTTAATTCATCAGGTGACGGCATAACATGATTAACTCGGATCACTTTGTCTTTTAGCAAGGCATCAAATATTCTGTCACATTTGCCTACGTCAAAAGTACACCTTACTTCTTCATCCCGGTTCTTACAAACCGGCTTTAGGTCATCACATGTGTAGGGTTTGGCCTTACTTGGCCAAACAAACTCGGCCACATAAACATCGGCTTCATCACCGGAGTCGGCATCATATTCGATAGCGTTAAGCCGACTCCTGCTCATCCAATGCGAGTCTTTGGACTCGTTAACTCGGCTTTCATGAGCCAAAGCTCTCTCCTGAACCTGCCCGACAGAGGAGAACTCGTGTCCTTCTAGCTTTTCTTTGAGATACGTCCTTAACCCGTTAAAAACTAAGTCGGCCATATCTCTCTCAGTTATTACCAAGCTGTAACATCGATTTCTGGTGTTTCTAAATCTCTTGATATAATCGGATACTGATTCATCATGCTTTTGCCTAACCGATGTAAGATGGGACAACTTTAACTCGATTTCTCCGGCATAAATGTGCTCGTGAAACTTTTGCTCTAGGTGAAACCAAGTGTGTATAGAGTTAGGAGCTAAAGCTGAAAACCAAGAGAACGCAACCCCGGTTAACGACAAAGAGAACAAGCGAACTTTGATATGATCATGATTAGCCTCGCCTAATTGAGCCAAATATTGACTAATATGTTCCCATGTCGATTTGTTATCCACCCCATTAAACTTAGAAAACTCGGGAACTCTATAGCCAGGTGGGTAGGGTTGTAAATCAAAATACTCGGGATAGGGTTTAGTGTAGGTTCTAGGTCTCAGCCTAACCCCGAGCTTGTCATATGCTATCTGTTCCAATTTCTTATTGAATTCTACCACTAAATCGTCCATATTGGCCGATTGACTCGGACTAGGAACAGAATTGATCGCAGGGCCGGGTTGCATCCAAGGAGCCGAATTTGGATTCGGCACTGACTCGCGACCCGGAAATTGCACCGCTGGTCCCGTCTGACTTGCCGGGTAGGGTGAACTTCGGATCGGAGTCGGACAAGGTAATGCGCTAACAACCCGGTTTTCCCTGTTCGGGTTCATCGGTTGTGTGTCCGATGTTTGGCCTTGAATGTTGTTTTTCTTAGCGCCCTCATGTTCCAACATAGCATTATAAACAGTATTCGTACCCTGTGAAACATGATACTGAATCTCGGCTAATTGTTCAGAAGAAAAGACACTGTTACTTACAGCGGGTGTGTCGGTGCCAACGTTCAGAGGTACATATTCCGGCTCCTTGATCGGCGCGGTTACACCTTGCCGATCTAACTTGAAGCTGGCCAAGTACAACTCCTCGTCTTCCTGCTCCCGTTGTGCGGGTGGAATTGTGATATCATTACAAAAGATCTCGATGGAACCCACAAAACAACTTCTTTACAACAATGACTCACCGAGTCAGGAATACAAAAGATACAATACAAAGATCCAAATAACAACGGAAGCGAAGTAGTATCCGACTACGGATAAGAATACAAATGTGGACTAAGAGTCCTGAAGATAAACAAAGGCGCCATATCCCTGCCCAGGCCAAGCCGGAGGGATTCCCAAGCTAACGTCGTCAGACTTCAAACCTGTCGGCTACATTGGAATAGCAGCCCCAAAGGGGTCAGTACTATAAACAGTACTGGCAAGAATACTCACAAGATATCAAAGCTTGAATCCGGGGGAAGGGGTTAGCGATTGAAGCGGCGGCAAGCAGCACTAACAACTGATAGAGACACGCTACAACTTTCGTCTAAAAGAGACAAGGTAAGGGAGCGCATAAGGAACCAGCTATATACTAACACAAAACATAACCCAGCCAATTGTTACTGCACGATCAACCCACGAGGAGTAACCCAAAGGCACGCACACAGTTGACAATTTTATGAGTTATTAGTCATGTAATCTATCTTACTAGTCAAGTTATAATCATCATAAGTTGCAAGTTCTCTATGATCTTTTTAGCCAGCGCATTTCACCAAGTCGTCACTAACCGCGGACACGGCTTTTTGAAAAGATTTCACCCTGCAGGGATGCACCAATGAACCCACGCACATCGAAACACTCGCTTAGAGGTGTACCGGTGGAGTGTTCGACACAACACTTCCCTTCTCTACAAACAAGTCCAGGGAGCCACCTAGCTAGATTGGAACCGGCTTGAAACTCCGGCAGAAGCTCCGAGACGGACCTAGCCATTGCGAGAACGGTGTTGGCAGGCACACTCATACGGTTGCCCTCCTTGCACACTCGATAAACGAACGATCCGCAAGCCTTACCGTAAGGTAACAACGTAACCAACAACGTCTTACCTGCTCATCATCATCGTCGTACGTGCACAAATCCAAACACCCGAACTACTTGTCGCTCCTGGACAAGTTTGAGGATCCGGTAATAGGTTGCGGGGAGGCCCATAGAACTCCCACATGTGGTTAGTGCGCTCAGTCTTGGATCAGCAGAAAAGAACTCGGGTCCAAGGTGACACTAGCAGAACAGAACACCATGATTGGCCTTCTGTCGGTGACTTATCTTTATTAATTATTCCCATCGCAACCGAAATTAAAGATTAACATGTGAGTTGAGCCTAGCTATCATATTAGAAACAAGACTAGATAAAAAGATAACAGAACTCAAGCAAAACACCTAAAGCATGCACTAGGCACGCAAGGCTAACAATGTAAACAAACAACGTGTTAATAGGATGTGGGGGTGTGGCTTATCATGGCTGCAAGGTAAACATGTGAATAGGATCGATACACAAACATCGTAACATAAGGCTAGCAAGAAAGAAAAGATAGAAGTAAGAGACAGAAAACAAGCAAAGATAGCAAGTGAGTAATGCTTACCTGCAACACGGTAGAGGTAGCAGAACTTGTCGTTTCTTACATCAACTCAACGTCCTATTCCCGAATAAGCAACGAACACTAGGCAACGGAAAAGATGCATCTTACACTACGGCAAAAGATCCGGCATGTAGATGACATGTATGCATGACATGGCAAAACATGAGAGATGCACTTAAGCCAAATTAAACGGAACCGAGATTCCGACAATTAATATATGGTTCAAGTTATTTTTCTAAACATCAAAATTAAATGTTGATTTAACAAGGAGGAGCAAGGCATGGATGAGCTAATCAAAATTAAATAGAATAGGAACATCAATTAAATTAATTCCCCTCACATTCCATATTTAATTATTTAAATGGTATACAAAATACAACTAAAGTGCAAACTACATGATGCAAACATGATCATGAATGACATATTAATATTCTTTACATTTTTCACATTCCATATTTAATTATTTAAATGGTATACAAAATACAACTAAAGTGCAAACTACATGATGCAAACATGATCATGAATGGCATATTAATATTCTTTACATTTTTCTGATAAAAGTTCATATATTATACTTTGCAATTGGAGCTACCAATTAAAAGATACGAATTTAAACATATTTGCAAAATAATAAAAAAAGGAAAGAAAATAGGAGAAGGAGAGGAAGCTGGGATTCGAACTTGTGCTGGATGGATCGAGGAGCAAGGTCGCAGCCAGTGGGCTACGGCTCCAATGCTGATAGGGTGTGGCTTGGGCCGTACATGAGGCAAAGGAAACGCTGTTAACTGAAATTTAACAGCAAAGTTTCAGATTCCGGGTTCAGAGAAGTGACGGCGACGGGACGATCTGCAGTAGGCGCTACTGGTTCCTGCGGCATCCAGGAGCGCAAAGTGCAGCTGCCGATGGTGGGCTGGGGTGCGTGGCTGTGAAGACAAGCAGCAGCAACGCGGTCGTGCTCGGGTGCAAGAGCGAAAAATACAGAGAAGCAACAGGACATGGTCGGGCTCGTCCATGACGGACAGAGGCGTCGGTCAGACATCGAGGCGGCGTAGCAGAGCGTAAAGAAGGGGGATTTAGCCGGGAATCGGAAGGGGTGCTCACCGGGGTGGTGCTGATGTAGGCGTTCAAGCTCGAGGTCGACCACGGCGGTGGGGATTAGAGGAAGACCGGCGGCGACCGTGCTGAAGACGAGGAGGTTGCCGTCGTCCTGGGGCTCCTCCGGCTGGTGCTTGATGTCGAGGAGGAAGAGGGAGTCGCGGCGGTTTTCCTCCACCGCTCATCTTGGCGCAGGGACGTCCATGGCGTCGTGATGACGGAGCTGGTTTGGTGGCCTCTCGGGATCAAGTTGGAGAAGAAGGTGAGAGGGAGAGGAAGAGGAGGGGTGGCGGCGAGAGGATGGGAAGAAGAAGGCTAGGGTTAGGGGGAAGGGGGCGGCCGGCTGCGGCTTTTTATAGCCAGGGGCAAGGGAGCAGGTGGCATGGTGGCTAGGTGGAGGGGGAAGGCGACGGCGCGGTTGACAAGGGCGGCACGCGCGCCTCGCGTGCTCGTATGGACGAGGAAGAAGGAGCTAAAGGGGTACCAGGCTTGGACCGGTTCGGGAGCGAGGTGGGCCAGAAAGAAGGTAAGGGAAAGAAAGGAGGTTGCGGCCCTTTTGAATTTTCAGGATTTTCCCAATATAAAAATTGGAAAAAGGGTAGAAAGAAAAACGAGAGAAAAGAAAGGAGGGAAAAGAAAGGAGAAGAGAGGTTTTGCAAAAATAAAAATAGGGTTTGCTAAAATAATATTTTGATTTATTTCGCAAAAGGTGCAAGGTTATTGATGCATGATGACATGACGATGCAAAAAGAAAAATAACAAACAATTCTAATTTGGGGAAAACCCCCGGGACATTACAATAAGCTTGCTTCTCTTGGTTCTTTATTTTCCAATGATAAAAAGATACAACAGTACTATTTAGTGAAGTTGTTTCCTTTTTCATTAAAAGGTGATGCTAAAGTATGGTTTAATAGTTTATCTTATGGTTCCATTAAAAGTCCTCATGAATTGCTTGATGTCTTTTTTGCAAAATATTTTCCTGCTCACATGCAACATGTAGCTTTACAGAGAATTTACAATTTCAAACAATTGGAGGATGAGCATCTCCCCAAAGCTTGGGGGAGATTTTGCTCATTACTCAGGGCTCGGCCAGTACATGGGATGCAAAAGAATGAGCTTATTGATATATTTTATAATGGACTAACTGTTGAATCTAGGGCATACCTAGATAGTTGTGCTGGTTGTATTTTCAGGAAAAGGACTCCAGATGAAGCTGAAGAGTTAATGGCTAAAATAGCCCCGAACCATAATGATTGGACTGTTCCTGAGCCTCCTCCATTACCCACACCAAAGAAAAGTGGAGTGCTCTTCTTAAATCCAGAAGATATGCAAGAAGCCAAGAAATCTATCAAAGAGAAAGGCATTAAAGCTGAAGATGTAAAGAAGCTACCTCCAATTGAGACTCTATGCGAGCCTACCACTCACCCTCCTTTGGTAGAGGTACACTCTATCCATGATTTTGATGCTGGAGATATTCCGTGTAGTAAGCCTCTTGATCAATGTTTGGATGAATTTGATAGGTTTATTGTTAAACAACTTCATTTTAACACAGAAGTTCAAGAATAATTGAATGATAATTCTAGTGTCATTACAAACTTGCATACCGTTTTGGAAAAACTGCTAATGATGTTAGAGGTCTTGTTAAGCATTTTCATATGGTTCAAACTCAACTTGAACAAATCACTAAAGTGCAAAAAGATTTGCCTGCTGGTATTCGTATACAAAATAAACAAACTTGTGGTGTAATAACTAGAGGTGGTACTGCTACTCAAGATCCTTTGTACCCTGAAGGACATACTAAGAGTATTGAACAAGAGTCTCAATTAACTGAAAATAATATTGCTAGTCCTCCTAAAAAGAAAAAGAAAAAGAAAGAAGCATAAAGAAGTAGGAGAGACTAATGAGTTAGAAATTGATAAAGAACCTGTCTTAGATAATCCTAATAATATTTCTATCTCTTATGCGGAAATTGAGAGTGGAAATGAACATGAGAATGATAATGATAAAACTGAAGAACAGGAGGAAGAGCGTGCACCTCCTGTTGCTAGGAAGCATGGTAGAGAGAGGGCGCCATGGGTGCAAAAACCTATGCCTTTTCCCTCTAAATCTCATAAAACTAAAGAAGAGGAGCACTATAATAAATTTTGTGAGTGGATGAAACCTCTCTTTTTGCAAATTCCTTTAACTGATGCTATTAAATTGCCTCCTTATTCAAAATATATGAAAGATATTGTTTCCAATAAGAGAAAATTTTCTAATGAGGAGATTTCTACTATGCTTGCTAGTTACTATTTCAATGGTAAGATTCCCAAGAAGCTTGGTGATCCAGGTATACCCACTATTCCTTGCTCCATCAAAAATAATTATGTTAGAACTGCTTTATGTGATCTTGGTGCAGGAGTTAGTGTGATGCCTTTTTCTCTTTATAAGGGACTCTATTTAGATAAGCTCATACCTACTGATATTTCATTAGAACTGGTTGATAAATCTACTGATGTGCCAATTGGTGTTTGTGAGGATGTTCCCGTTAAAGTTGCTAATTGTTTAATCCTAACTGACTTTGTGGTGTTGGAAATGCCCGAGGATGAGAATATGTCTATTATTCTTGGAAGACCTTTTCTTAATACTGCAAGGGCTGTTATTGATTGTAACAAAGGGAAAGTCACTTTTCATGTTGATAATAAAGAGCACACGGTGTATTTTCCAAAGAAGGTTGATAATAAATATGGTTTGAATTGAATTGAAAATATTGAAGCCATCAACATTGGAGCTATTGATTGTCCTATTCTTATGCATCATAGAAAATATGAAATCCTCATGATTGGGACAATGCCTATAAGATACGAGGTAACATAGTACTTTATGGATATTAAATTCTTTATGATATATAAATTTGGTATGGTAGCAAGACTTGATCAACCTTGCTAACAAATCAACTTTAATCACATAAAGAGTTTGATTTCTATTTGTTTCAACTCCTGTTATTCATCTTTATTATTTTGTAATTTTTATTTCATATTTAGTTTATCTTCCTTAGTTATTATTTTTGAGTTTTATTCTTTTATTTTAACTTCGCATGTGCTCCAAAATAAAAAGTTATCGAAAAATTCCAGAAAAATTACATGATTTTTCATATTAAAAATGAGTCTCAGGGGCCCTGGGGCAGGCCAGTGGGACCCACCAGTGGTAGGGGCGGGTCCCACCCACGGGTGGAGGCCTGGCCGCGGCCACAGGCCGCCCCTGCCCTGTGGAGGGCCCCACCAGGCAAGTCAGCCCCCATCTTCTTCCTCTCTCCCGAAAAAAGACTTTGCCACTTCCCAAGCTCGCGTTCTTGCTGCTCTTGCTCGGATTTTTCGATCTCCTTGTTCAGCCCATCATTCTTGCTGAAATTTGGAGCATCTCTTCTTCGGTATGTGACTCCTCCACTCCTCCAATTAGAATTTTAAATGGCTTGGTATATGTTGAGTATTTTGCTGCTGTAGGTAACCTTTAGGATGGACTTGCATGCTTGATTTACAAATTGTTAGTGTTCTTGATGCATGTGCTAGTTGCTATAGGGTTGCTAGAGTGGTCTAATGCACTTCCTATGCTCTAATTTCAAGTTTTATGAGGTTTGTTTAGAAATTTCAGAAAAGAGAGAAGATGTCCAAGTTCAGTTTAGGTGGTCTTTCAAGAGAAAGGAATTATATTCTCGTCGAGAGAAGAGGGGCTCAAGCTCTAGCCAACCAATGAGAACCTCATACAACGAGGAATTAAAGGAGATTGGTGTTATAGAGCTTGGCCGGGAATCGGATGTTTGTCCATGTCAATACCCATGTTATGAGTTTTTACATGCAGCAGGCTTTGATGGTGAGGTCACTAACCTAATCACTAGTGCAAGTTTGTCAAGAATTGTGCTAACAGAGAGGCCTCAATATGTGAAGCTCACTAACATGTTTGTGCAGAGTTTTAATTTTATTGACGATAAGTATCACCCTCATGTGGAGTTCATGCTCTATGAGCGCCCATGTAGTATGCTTTTGTCTGAGTTTTGCAGGGCTATAGGTGTGCCAGCTGAGGGGCTTACTAGCAGGATTCACGAGCAGCCTCACTACCTCAAGGTACTCTACGCTCGACTCTGCCATGATGATTGGAGGGAGACGGCGCGAGGTAAATTTGGGAGCATTCAGTTTCCTGCTGTGAGGTATTTCAGTTACTTGATACTCGTTGCATCCTCGCTAGGCACAACACTAGTAATATTTCTGGTCCTGATCTTGCTATCTTGGCAGCTGCAATTGATAATGATGCAACTTATAATATTGGTGCCCTTATTGCTCGTCGTCTTAGCACTAACAATAATAGGGGACCTATTTATGGAGGCATCTTTGCCTCAATCATGCTTTGTTTTGTTGGAATGCGTGTTAGAGATGATGATATTTTGATGAATGTTTCTAGGCTAATACTTGTTGCAATGAAGTCTCACCGATTTGTCACTAATGATTCCACCTTGGAGGACTTGCAGTATAGGTTGTTGTTTGCCTTTAATTTGGATAACCCCGCTTTGTGCGGATACCTGCTCCTGTGTTGTTTGATTCTATTGCTAGTGGAGGACATTCTTTTCCTGACGGGGTGCTGGACGAGTACCTCACGACACTTGTCCCTGAGGAGGAGCCGCAGGATTTACAGTGGCAGCCCGCCAACTGGGATTTGCCACCACAGTGGTAGCTGACCCCAACTTAGGCCAAAAGCGTAAGCTTGGGGGAGTACGTATTTCTCAGCGACATCCTTTTCATTTTGTTCATTCATTTATAGTATGCCGGTGCGTTCGCTGTCCCTATGTATATCTGTTTATCTCACCCTTTGTAGTCCTTTTGTTCTATTCAATTTTATTTCTTGTCGGTAGTTGCCCTTTTTATTTATCATTAGAAAACCCAAAAAGATTTTCCTTTGGTAGCCTTCTAATTCCTTAATCAAAAGGACCAAAAATATTTCCTTTAGACTCTCGTTCGGTAGTTTCATTTAGTTGCCGCTCCTTAAAATCAAAAACAACAAAAAGATTTCTCTTTTTAGTCTTTGTATCTTTCTTTTCACTAATTGAAAAAACACAAAAATATTTTCTCTTCTTCTTTTGATGAGAGCGACTAGCTTAAGCACGCGCTCTCGTGCGGCAGCTGGAGGTCGCGGCGCGCATGGGAGCAGCTCCTAGCCTGTCACGAGTCGCGCGGCCAGAGCGAGCAACGCAGCGGCGCAGGCAGAGCGCACGAGCAACGCAGCGAGCTAGCTAGTGTAACGCCCCGACCCCAGAACTATACAGTGAAACATTGTGTAACCGGTCATGCTACACAATCGAGGGTTACTGGGTTTACCAATCCCAGGCCAAAACACATTGGCAGGTGTGCTCGGAATGGATCATCGGCACACAACACCTCGATCATGCCATAAGCTCAGACATCGCTTTCACGTATAGTTAAGAGACCGAGACTTGTGGAACAACTGGCACATTGCATGACTCTATGACACAAAATCATATAGCAACTCGTATAACAAGAAGAATACAAATATTACACATCAAAANAAAATACCGACGAACCAAAAAAATTAGTGAACCGAAAATAATAATGAACCAAAAATTCGGGTGAACCGAAAATAATAGTGAACCAAAAATAATAGTGAACCAACAATACCGGCGAACCAAAAAAAATAGTGAGCCGCTAAAAAATAGTGAACAAAAAATTCGGGTGAACTGAAAATAATAGTAAAATGAAAATACCAACGAACCAAAAAAATTAGTGAACGAAAATAATAATGAACCAAAAATTCGGGTGAACCGAAAATAATAGTGAACCAAAAATAATAGTGAACCAACAATACCGGCGAACCAAAAAAAGAGCCGCTAAAAATAGTGAACAAAAATTCGGTGAACTGAAAATAATAGTGAACCAAAAATACCGACGAACCAAAAAAATAGTGAACCGAAAATAATAGCGAACCAAATATTCGGATGAACCGAAATAATAGTAAACCAAAAATAATAATGAACCAAAATTTGGTTAAATCAAAAAATTCGGGTGAACCAAAAATTATAGAGAAAAACAATTTGATTGAACAAAAGTTAATATTGAACCAAAAGTTAATAGTAAACCGAAAAAGATCGAGTGTACTGAAAATAATAGTGATTCAATTATTAGGAATCACGAAAAGAAAAAAGCTACCGATATTAGCCAAAATCATATCAAGCAGGACAAGTTTTTGAAAAATGAGCCAATAATGGTTTGAAACATATAAAAATAGAAACCAAAACCTAAGATGAATGAGCCCAAACTTAAAATGAGCCAGTTATTTNCGACGAGAAAACCCTAAGTACCCGATCAAAATTCCAGAAAAACATCCGTCGCCGCCGCCGTCGTCAACCCTAGTTCGGGAGGGTTCTGAAGCTCTCCCCGGCACCCTGCCGGAGAGGGGAATCATCGCCGGAGGGCTCTACACCACCATGCCCGCCTCCGGACAGATGAGTGAGTAGTTCATCCTTGGACTACGGGTCCATGCAGTAGCTAGATGGTAGTCTTCTCCAATTGTGCTATCATGTTTAGATCTTGTGAGCTGCCTATCATGATCAAGATCATCTTATTGTAATGCTACATGTTGTGTTTGCTGGGATACGATGAATAGAGAAGTACCTTGTGATGTTGATTATTGATATTATCATGTCTATGGTATTTGTGATCTTGCATGCTTTCCGGTACTTGTAATTGCCTTGATCAAGTAGTTGCTTGTATCTCCAAGAGGGAGTATTTATGCTAGATAGTGGGTTCGGTCCCTGTGTGCCTTGGCTTGAGTGACAGAAACATATAAGGACGGGGGAGTGCCGTTGCTACTAGGGAGTAAACTTTATGCACAGTTCTTCATGCAATTGTCTGTTGCTTGCAACTTAATACTGGAGAGATTTTACGGTATGTTATCTCAAAGGTGGACTATTTAGGCATAGGTGTATGCTTGGAACAGCTATCTATGTATTTTGTCGTAATGCCCAAAGCATCTCATATAGACATCATCATCATCATCTGTATTATGCAATGTTCATGCATTGTCATGCATTCTCTATTCTTTTACATCTGCAATTAAATCAACTACTCTACTGCTTTCATTTACTGCAAACAAGCTTCCTTCCACACATACATTTAATCCTTTGTATTCAGCAAGGCCGGTGAGATTGACAACCTCACTGCTTCGTTGGGGCAAAGTAGTTTGATTGTGTTCTGCAGGTTCCACTGTCTCCCCTGCAACAGCTCTTTTTCTGGCACCGTTGCTGTCAACACGCCAAGCACATTTTCTGGCGCCGTTGCAGTTGTGGACAACCTTCTGAAGCATTCCTCACTCCTACTGGTTCGATAACCTTGGTTTATAACTGAGGGAAAACTTGCTGCTGTGCTCCTCAAACCTTCCTCTTGGGGTGCCCAACGAAGCGTGATTGATTAACACCTCTCGCGCTATCAAGCTCTTTTTCTGGCGCCGTTGCCGGGGAGTTAAGAGTGCTCAGTAAGAAGCTTCTCGAAGTACCAAACTTCTCACTCCTCCGTCAACAGCTCTTTTTCTGGTGTCGTTGCCGGGGAGTAGAGAAGCTTCTAGCAAGGGGAGTCTCTCAGTTCCAATCTCTTTACTTTGTTTTAGTCTTGCTTATTATTATTGCTTTGTCTTGTTTTGCTTTCTTATATCAAAAACACAAAAAAATAGTGTAGAATTTATCTTGTTGCTTTCCTATATCAAAAACCCAAAAAAATTAGTTACTTGTTTAATCTTGTTCAATTCGGTTTACCTTGTTTTTATCAAAAATGAGTACTGCTGAAAACACTAAGTTGTGTGACTTCACTAGTACTAATAATGATGATTTCATATGTACTCCTATTGCTCCACCTGCTGCTAAGACAGATTTTTATGAGATCAAACCTGCTTTGTTAAATCTTGTTAGGAAAGAGCAATTTTCTGGTGCTAGTATTGATGATGCTGCTGCTCACCTTAATAATTTTGTTGAACTTTGTGAGATGCAAAAGTATAAGGATATGGATGGAGATATTATAAAACTGAAATTGTTTCCTTTCTCTTTGAGAGGGAGAGCTAAAGAATGGTTGTTATCTTTGCCTAGAAATAGTATTAATTCATGGACTAAATGCAAAGATGCTTTCATTGGAAAATATTATCCTCCTGCTAAAATTATATCTTTGAGAAGTAGCATCATGAACTTTAAACAAATGGATAATGAACATGTTGCTCAAGCTTGGGAAAGAATGAAATCTTTGATAAAGAATTGTCCCACCCATGGACTGACTGCTTGGATGATCATCCAAACCTTTTATGCAGGACTGAATTTTTCTTCAAGAAACCTATTGGATTCAGCTGCTGGAGGAACCTTTATGTCCATCACTTTGGGTGCAGCAACAAAGCTTCTTGATGATATGATGGTAAACTACTCTGAATGGCACACTGAAAGGGCTCCACAAGGTAAGAAGGTAAATTCTGTTGAAGAAACCTCTTCCTTGAGTGAAAAGATTGATGTGATTATGTCTATGCTAGTTAATGGTAAATCTTTTGTTGATCCAAATAATGTTCCCTTAGCTTCTTTGGTTGCCCAAGAAGAGCATGCTGGTGTGAACTTCATTAAAAATAACAATTTCAACAACAATGCCTATAGGAACAATTTTGGTAACAACAATTATAAGCCATATCCTCCTAATAACAATTATGGTTATGGTAACTCTTATGGTAATTCTTATGGGAAGCCTAGATTGCCTAGTGAGGAAAGATTGTTAGAAGTTGAAAGGACCACTAAAGACTATATGCAAGCACAATATAAACAAAACCAATTGTTTACTAAAACTATGAATGAACAATCTGCTTTGCTAAAAAACATAGGTCATCAACTTGAGAATTTAAACAAGGAAATTTTTGGTTTGCAAACTAAAATTTCAAATGCTGAAGACCGTATTTCATCCATGTCTGAATCACAAGCTTCTTTAATCAATAAAATGGCGGCTAAACCTGAAGTTATTGAACATAACATTTTTGCTACAGCTAATGCCATCCAAGTTAGAATTGATGACAATGTTAGAATATTGGCTAAACTACATGCTAGGTGGGAAAGAGAAAGAGAAGCCACTAAAAAGAACAATATGGTTAAAGTTTACACCATCACCACCACTATTAATGTTCAGGTTTCACATGATAACAAGTCTATTAATGATAATGGTAAAGTTAACAATGTTGTCAATGTTTCCACTTCTCATGAAAAACGCTTAAAACTGCCAAAAGATACCAAAACTGCTAGTGATAAAGGAGCTGAAATTTTTCGAACTATGTGAGATCCTTCTTCCATTACTTTTGATGATAATGATTTTGATTTTGATAATTGTAATATCTCTGAAGTCATAATGTTGTTGCAAAAGCTAGCTAAGATTCCTAATGCTAGTACTATAAACTTGGCTTTTACAAAACATATTACCAATGCTCTCATGAAAATTAGGGAAGAAAAGTTAAAACTTGAAGCTTCTATCCCTAAGAGATTAGAAGATGGTTGGGAACCCATCATTAAACTGAAAGTAAATGACTTTGATTGTAATGCTCTATGTGACCTTGGTGCAAGTGTTTCTATTATGCCTAAGAAATTCTATGATATGCTTGACTTGCCACCATTGGAAAGCTGTTGTTTGAATATTCATCTTGCTGATAATTCTACAAAAACACCTTTGGGGAGGCTTGATGATATTCATGTTATGGTTAATAATAACCTTGTTCCCATTGATTTTATTGTCTTGGATATTGAGTGCAAAGCTTCTTGTCCTATTATTTTGGGAAGACCTTTTTTTCGAACTATTGGTGCTGTTATTGATATGAAAGAGGGCAACATTAGATATCAATTCCCTCTTAAGAAAGGTATGGAACACTTCCCTAGGAAGAGAATGAAGTCACCTTTTGACTCTATTGTTAGAGCAAATTATCGTTTTGATGCTTCTTCTCTTGTAAATACTTGATGTTCACTTTCTGCGCCTAGCTGAAAGGCGTTAAAGAAAAGCGCTTATGGGAGACAACCCATCATTTTATTTTCAGTATCTTTTCTTTTATTTGAGTCAAGAAGTTTGTTTACTTCTGTAGCAACTTCTTTGTATCTTTATTTTCTTGCAATGTTGTGCCAAGTAAGGTCTCTAGTAGAAAGTTTTTGCTATATTTGGATTTCTGCACAGGAAACAGATTTCTGTCTGTCACCGTTAAATTCGTCATTTATTCCAGAAGCGACGAAATGCTTTGAGATTTTGTGTGCCGAATCTTCATATATGTATGAAACTTTTTTTAGTTCAGTGATTTTCGATTTGAGCAACTCTAGTGCCTCGAAAAAATTCGTCTTTACAGACTGTTCAGATTTTGACAGATTCTGCCTTTTATTGTGCATTACTTCTTTTGCGATGTTTATTTGGATCTTTTTGATTCTTTGAGCATCAGTGGCTGTAGCTAATGTTATAATGCATTAAGGTGTGCTTGTGTCACAGTAGAACTTGTGAATTTTTTGTTTATGCACTAACCCTCTAATGAGAATTACTTTGAGTTTGATGTGGTGAAAGTTTTCAAGTAAGCAAAAGGGACGATATGATGAGATCAAGAAGAGTGAAAAGCCTAAGCTTGGGGATGCCCCGGTGGGTCATCCCCAGCAAATTCAAGAAGACTCAAGCATCTAAGCTTGGGGATGCCCAAGGCATCCCCTTCTTCATCGACAAAACTATCAGGTCATCTCTAGTGATACTATATTTTTATTCCACTACATCTTATGTATTTTGCTTGGAGCGTCTGTTTTTATTTTGAGTGTGTGTTTTAGTTTGCTTAATAAGTTGGATCCTAGCATTCTTGTGTGGGAGAGAGACACGCTCCGCTTTTTCATATGAATACTCTTGTGCTTCGCTTATATTTGTTGAGTATTCTTAGCTACTGTCTGTTTTCTAGTAAGCTCTCGGTTTTAGCATGTTATCTTATTTAGAGCTGCTAGTTCTTTGTGTTAAGCTCTCTTGTGTTTCACTCCTATTTGTTAGAGAGTTGTTTTAGTTGCTTGGTTGATGTGTTAGATTGGAAAATGCTATGCTTGTGATAGTGGTATGAAATAGAGAAAAGCTACATAGTCTTGTAGACCATTGTGTAGATAACTTGCTCCTCTTCAATTGTTTTGAGGTATTAAAATAACTAATGGTTAAAATATGTTGGTTAATGTTGTTAAGAGCTGATTAGTGAAGATGTGTTAGTAGAGCGTGGAGCCGTACTTTTCTGAACTAAAAACAACTTAAGTCAATAGTACTTTAGTGTCGTGATTTCCTCTTAGTTGAAAAGAAGTTTCTAATGGTGTAGTTACTGCAACGGTCGGGGAAGCCAACGGGGCACTTGTGTCGCCGCCACGATCCCTCTTGGGTGTCTCTAACCATTTGTGAAACTTTGATACTGTTAGTTGTTTGCAATATACGACATGCTATGTGAGTTTTTGGTTTTTGGCACTTCCACCTCCATATTTTGCTAGCCTCTTCGGTACTTTGCATTGCCCTTTTTCACATTGAGATTGGTGCATACTTCGCAAGTACATCCAACCCAGTGGGAGATCTTCATCTTGTTCTCCTACACATAAACCAACTATCTTCCTCAAAACAGCCACCATATCTACCTATCACAGCATTTCCATAGCTGTTCCGAGATACATTGCCATGCAACATCCATCATTTACATTACATGACTTTATGTCATTTTTACTTCATTGCCATATAGTATTGCTTGACCATTTGAGTTAGTGTGATGCGTGGTTTTCCACATGTGTTACATCTTTTCCACACTACGCTCGGTCTTGCATATCCACCATAGACCATGTATTAGTCTTTGAGTTTTGAGTACACCAAAAAGTGTGATGATCATCTTGTAAAATAGAGTGTTGCCTCTACCTGTGAGCATATTGAAAAGAGTCCAAAGTGGCCAATCAAAAGAGTCCAAAAGAGAGCAATGAGAGAAAAATATAAAAGAGCCACAAAGGCCTCAAAAAGCAAAAAGCAAAAAAGAGAAAAAGAAAAAAGAATATAAAATGAGAGAGGGGGCAACACTACTATCCTTTTATTCCACACTTGTGCTAGTAGCACCTACATCATTGTAGTGAGTTTTCATGCTTCATTAGTATAACTATGTGGGGACCAAACGTTATAGAACTTGGCTTGTATATTCCAACGATGAGCCTCCTCAAGTGAGCTCTAGGTCTTCATGAGCAAGCAAGTTGGATGCACCCCCACTAGTTCCATTGGAGAGCTTCCATTCATATAGCTCTATGTGCATCCGTTGCATGGCAATCACTACTCCTCATTCAGTGTCTACTACGGGACTTCCTCTTGTCTTGTGGTTACCTCTTCCACTGTTTGAGCCTTTCTTTTTGGCCTTCCAAACCCCCATTATTATTCTCTTTGCCATAACCTCATGGTGCCAAGCCTTCTTCTTGCTTGTATTAGTTGAGTGGACTACATAACAGTTGATAAGTTAAGTGGATGGATTAAGGACACTTGACTTGAGCTTGGCTATTTCTATTATTAACTGAATTTGATGCTTTGAAGATTGATTGACATTTTACATTGGAGACACAATTTACTATTCTTCTTTCTAAACCTTATGTATGGTTCCTTGTCTCCAACATGCTGATTCATGAAAAGTTCTAGCTTCTTTTAGCTAGCATTTGTTAATCATTGTTTGTTTAATGTCAACTATAGACAATTGTTTTGGATCACCTTATTCACATCATGTGTTTTGCATTACTATGTTGATCTAGATTGTGAGTTTGCATGTCTCCTAAGAAATTATTTGTTATCGTTCTACCTACTCGAGGACGAGTAGAACTAAGCTTGGGGATGCTGATACGTCTCCGACGTATCTATAATTTCTTATGATCCATGCTTGTTTTCATACCATTTGCTACATGTTTTATTTACATCTTATAGCATTTTTATGCATTTTTGGAACTAACATATTAACAAGATGCCCCAGTGCCAGTTCCTGTTTTCTGCTGTTTTTCCGTTTCAGAAAAGTACTTAAGGAAATATTCTCGGAATCGGACGGGACAAAAACCTAGGATCTTATAATTTCGTCACGCACACGGAGTCCAAAGGGGAGCCGAAGACGCACCAGAGGGCGACCACACCCTAGGGTGGCGCGGCCCACCTGTCTGCCGCGCCACCAGGTGGTGTGGCCTCCTCGGGCCTCCACCGACGCCGCCCTTTCGCCTATATAATCCCCCCGACGAGAAAACCCTAAGTACCCGATCAAAATTCCAGAAAAACATCCGTCGCCGCCGCCGTCGTCAACCCTAGTTCGGGAGGGTTCTGAAGCTCTCCCCGGCATCCTGCCGGAGAGGGGAATCATCGCCGGAGGGCTCTACACCAATATGCCCGCCTCCGGACAGATGAGTGAGTAGTTCATCCTTGGACTACGGGTCCATGCAGTAGCTAGATGGTAGTCTTCTCCAATTGTGCTATCATGTTTAGATCTTGTGAGCTGCCTATCATGATCAAGATCATCTTATTGTAATGCTACATGTTGTGTTTGCTGGGATACGATGAATAGAGAAGTACCTTGTGATGTTGATTATTGATATTATCATGTCTATGGTATTTGTGATCTTGCATGCTTTCCGGTACTTGTAATTGCCTTGATCAAGTAGTTGCTTGTATCTCCAAGAGGGAGTATTTATGCTAGATAGTGGGTTCGGTCCCTGTGTGCCTTGGCTTGAGTGACAGAAACATATAAGGACGGGGGAGTGCCGTTGCTACTAGGGAGTAAACTTTATGCACAGTTCTTCATGCAATTGTCTGTTGCTTGCAACTTAATACTGGAGAGATTTTACGGTATGTTATCTCAAAGGTGGACTATTTAGGCATAGGTGTATGCTTGGAACAGCTATCTATGTATTTTGTCGTAATGCCCAAAGCATCTCATATAGACATCATCATCATCATCTGTATTATGCAATGTTCATGCATTGTCATGCATTCTCTATTCTGTCAATTGCCCAGCTGTAATTTGTTACCCAGCATGTGTAGTATTTTATTTATGAAGAAGACACCACTAGTGAACTGTGGACCCCGGTCTATTCTTTTACATCTGCAATTAAATCAACTGCTCTACTGCTTTCATTTACTGCAAACAAGCTTCCTTCCACACATACATTTAATCCTTTGTATTCAGCAAGGCCGGTGAGATTGACAACCTCATTGCTTCGTTGGGGCAAAGTAGTTTGATTGTGTTCTGCAGATTCCACTGTCTCCCCTGCAACAGCTCTTTTTCTGGCACCGTTGCTGTCAACACGCCAAGCACATTTTCTGGCACCGTTGCAGTTATGGACAACCTTCTGAAGCATTCCTCACTCCTACTGGTTCGATAACCTTGGTTTCTAACTGAGACGAAGCGTGATTGATTAACACCTCTCGCGCTATCAGTGGGCAAGTAGAATTATCTAATAGAGAAATTAAATCTATCTTGCAAAAGACTGTTAACAAATCTAGAAAGAATTGGGCTAGTAAGTTGAAGGATGCTTTATGGGCTTATAGAACTGCTTTTAAAAATCCTATGGGAATGTCTCCTTATAAAATGGTTTATGGAAAAGCTTGTCACTTGCCTTTAGAATTAGAACACAAAGCTTATTGGGCAGTGAGAGAGCTTAATAGAGATTTTAAACTTGCTGGTGAGAAAAGGTTACTTCAACTAAGTTCTTTAGATGAATGGAGAAGTGAAGCTTATGAAAATGCTAAGCTCTTTAAAGAAAAGGTAAAGAGATGGCATGATAGGAGAATCATTAAGAGAGAGTTTAAAGTTGGTGAGAAAGTTCTATTGTATAGGTCTCGTCTCAGATTTTTTGCAGGAAAATTACTCTCAAAATGGGAAGGACCTTATGTTATTGTGGAGGTGTATCGTTCCGGTGCTATCAAGATTGCTTCATTAAAGGATAATGGTACACAAGTGGTGAATGGACAAAGACTCAAACATTATATTGTTGGAGATTCCTACAATGAAAATGTTGATGTTATTCAAGTGATAACCCCGGAGACTTATATCAAAGAGCAAATCGAGGGGACAGCAGAGTCTGTTTTCAAATAGGTAACAGTTTCGGTAAGAAAAAATTCGCGTTTGACCCGTTGAAAGATATTTTAGTTATTTATATTAAATATGGAAAATTACGAGACCGAAAAGGGATGGAAATGGTGCCCGGAGGCACCACACCACCCCGTGGCGCGGGCCCACCTCTGGCCGCGCCACCACGTGGTGTGGGCGCCTCGGTGCCCGACTCCGACCATGTTTCGTTCCCGTACCTTCCTTTTGGCGTTAATATTTCACCTATATAATCCCCCGGATCCCCCGAGGTCCGTATATCGTCTTTTTGTCGCGTTTTCGTTTCGACCTGTTTCTGCTAGATTTCATCTTCAGATCTAGAGCCATCATGTCTTTGCCTGGATCTCCCGAGGATAGTTTCTTTAGGAACGTCGTCAACCCGTACATAAACGAGTTGAAGACGCACCCCAAGGAGCTGTCGCTTAAGGACGGAGAGTTATAGATAGAAGACGTCCAAGGTCCAAGAGAAGAGGGAGACCTGCAAGTTAGGATGGAGAAGCTGGAGCAACAAGTCTTTTCATACAAGAAGATGGCTGAACGTGAAGTGAATATCTTCCACAAGTTAGTGTCTGAGCTTATTGCTGAGCACAAGAAGGAGACTGCAAAGCTATGGGATGATTTTCTCTCACTTCACCACACCACCAACAAATTACAGGCGCAACTCTATGATGTTCAAAATCAAAACTGTGAGTATGAAATCAGATTTAAACGCATAAGCTCTGCTGCAAGTTTCAGGATACCCGAGACCAAGTCGTCATTTCTTGATGGGGAGAGCCTCTTCCTTGGAAGCTTAATGACGAGGATTCACCATCACCACCAAAGGAGTAAATCATCATCGGTATTGGCATCCCCTTGGCTTGTTCCAAGCTTGGGGGGAGTGCCGCGGTATCACAATTTTTATCTTTTACCTATTATCTTGTCAGTGAGTCATATCATGAGTAAAGAAGTTATCATATAGGATGGTTTGCAGTGTGGAAGTATCTCTCTTTTAGTTGCTTATCTATGTATCCCTTGGTGTGAGTTTGCCGGTTATGAAATATTAATGAGAAGTCTTATCTTTTACTTTTTGCACATCTTATTTTAGTTTGCAATTTCTTGTCATATGTATGATCTTGTGTGGGTATTGGCATCACTTTGGGAGCTTTAAGTAAATCTACTTGGTTAGCAAACTTAGCATTGGTCAGAAACGACAAAAATCTGAAGAAGTTACATGTGGATATACTATTCTTTTCATATATTCGACTCGCACACTCGAGTTGGGTGAGAAGCTGGTATGAACTCTACTTGTCCTCATTTTTATATATGTACTCTTCTATGTGAGCATGCTTAGTTGGTTCATGTGAGGTATATGTGTCTTTTAATGGATGCTTAGTAGTTTGTGTTCTCTCATGGTTAGTTCCAATTGATCGATAGTGGATAGCATGCCATGTTAATTTGCTTGCATTGTATTGTTCATAACTGGTATGGCATAGTGGTATCCTCCTCTGGAGAATTCATTTGATTGACTTGGCACATGCTCATGCATACGTATGACTGAACAAAAGTCAATAAGCCTTGATGAGGTACATTGTTTCAAAGTACTTGTATCACTTTTATGCCTTAGTTAATTTTATTCTGTCGCAAGTATGATTATGATGGTTATTGCTCTCTAGATTATCGCTTCCCAGTCTTTGCTAAGCCCTCACTTGTACTAAGCGTATGGTTCGCTTGTGCTTCCAAATCCTTAAACCAAGTTATTCCAAAGTGTCCACCATACCTACCTATCATATGGTATTTTCTGCCATTCCAAGTAAATTTTCATGTGCTACCTTTAAAACTTTCAAAACACTTCTCATTTGTGACACTGTTCTTAGCTCATGAAGAAGTAGTAGTTGGCTATGTCATCTTCCATACTAAACTAAGTACCCCTGACTCGCATGCTTCATCAAGCTTGTCATTAATTTTGCAAAAGAGCTGGTTAGACCATTATAACATCAAAAAAGATAATTTAAAATAGACACTCCTGCATGGTATGAGAATGTTGGCAGGCACCCGTGGATTCGGCTAGCCATGGTTTGTGAAAAGCAAGGTTGGGAGGAGTGTCATAATACAAAAAGCATGCTATAAGTGCTTAATACAAATTCGGAACCGCTCTTAACTTGTTTAGTGTGGAAGATGACAGAAACTCTATTACCTTTCGTTGACAAAAACAATCACCTCTCAAAAACATTTTATCTCTGTTTAAAAAAAATAAAAAGCTCTAGCACATGATAATCTCTGTTTCCCTCTGCGAAGGGCCAATCTTTTACTTTTATGTTGAGTCACCATCCTTTTCCTTTTAGCACCTTCTTGAGAGCATAATCATCATTCTTAGTGAAATGTACTTGTCTCAGAATACTGTTAATTGTGGTGTAACTTTGATGCTTTTATCTTTGATGATATGTATTTCTAGTCTTCTTTGAACTTCGGAGTGCCTGGGCATTTATGTTTTGCGTGATTAAAAAACAGGCAAGCGAGAGACCACTTTACCATGTCTTATGAGCTTTGCAATCCTGCTTATAGATATGTCCATGTTGTTTACTATTGAGATGTTGGTATCTTTTCATGTTTGGCATAGCTATTGGGTGACTTTATTTGCATATGTCTTGCTTTGAGTTGCCTATGCAGTTTGCTCATATAATGAGAACATTCTCATCACTTTAAGCATATAAAGGCTCTGATCAAAAGATAAGTACAATCTGTTAATTGTTCTCTGACCAAGAACAAAGTTTGCCATTACCAATTATGATTTTCTTTGTGCACCTTTATTAGTGATTTCTTCTACTTGTTTCAAGTTGAGTTATATGAGAGGAGAATTGCTGTCTATAATGACTTGTGTATTGGTAAGTGTGATGCTTCTTGTCTGTATTTTGTTTTATCGACACTTCACTCCATAAACATGTGGTCCTGTTTACTGAGTTCAGATTCGCTTGGGGACAAGCGAAGTCTAAGCTTGGGGGGAGTTGATACGTCCATTTTGCATCACTATTTTATATCATAATTTACTAATATTCATTGATATATTTTGTGTTTAGAAGTGATACTTATGTTATTTTACCTATTTTGCATGTTTCATGATCATTGGGGAATTATTCACCGGAGGCTGAATTCTGCTGGAAAAAGGACCGTCAAGATACCATATTTCTGAAGATCAACGGAGTCCGGAGCAAATACAGAAGACCTTATATTTGCAAATAAAGGCGTGAGCCAAAAGGGGAGCCGGAGGAGGGCTGCCAGTGGCCCACACCATGTGGTGGTGCGGCACCCCCTGGCCGGCGCCACCAGGTGGTGTGGAGGCCCTGGCCCACCAACAGGCCTCCCCCCTTCGCATACTTGTTCACCCCAAAAACCTAAGATGGGGGAGGAGTCATAGAGAGGTATTCCGCCGCCGCCACGAGGCGGAAACCAGAGAGAGAGAGAGAAAATGCTCTCCGGCAGGGAGAAATCTATCGGGGGAATTCCCTCACGGAGGGGGAAGATCGTCGCCATCATCATCGTCATCGAGCTAGGCTTCATCGGGATCATCATCATCATCATCTCCACCACTGAGCACCATCATCCCCATCACGCCACTCCGTTCCGCTGTAACATCTTGGGTAGAATCTTGTCTAGTTCATAGGGGAAGCTTTCCCGGTGTTGATTACCCCTTGTGATTGATGCTATTGAGTGAAACCATTGAATTAAGGTTTATGTCCAGATTGTTATTCATCATTATATCACCTCTGATCATGATCCATATGATGTCTTGTGAGTAGTTCGTTTAGTTCTTGAGGACATGGGAGAAGTCTAGATGTTAGTAGTGAACTATGTTGAGTAATATTTATTGGTTTGATACTTAAGTTGTGGTGTTATTCTTCTAGTGGTGTCATGTGAACGTCGACTACATGACACTTCACCTTTTAAGGGCCTAGGGGAATGCATTGTGTATTTGGTTTACTAATTGTGGGGTTGCCGGAGTGACAGCAACCTGAACCCCCTTTGGTACATCATTGCATAAGGGATAGCAGGATCTCAGAGTGTAAGGCTGTGGTTAGATTTATCTTAATTACTTTCTTGTATTTGCGGTATGCTTATGAGAGGTATAATCACAAGTATGTATTAGTCCTAGGAAGGGCGGTGCATTAGCATAGGTTCACCCACACAACACTTATCGCAACAATGAAGATTAATCAGCTATAGGAAGCGAAAGCACTTGACTAAATTCCCGTGTGTCCTCAAGAACGTTTGGTCATCATAAGTAGAACCACCGGCTTGTCCTTTGCTCTAAAAAGGATTGGACCACTTGCTGCAATTATTATTACCGCATTTTATTTACTCGTATTTTATTATTCTGCATTATCAAAAACCACTAAAAACCTGTCTGTGAGCGTTTACAGTGAATCCTTGATTGAAACCACTTGTCAACACCTTCTGCTCCTCGTTGGGTTCGACACTCTTATTTATCGAAAATACTACGATACACCCCCTATACTTGTGGGTCATCAGAGCTTTGCATGCCACATCTCCCTTCTGTCGTAGGCGATGTTGCTTCACCGGCCTCCCCCCACCCCACTGCCTCACCGCCGGTCACCATTCCTCAGATTGTGCCCACCAAAGTCGTCATTGGTCACGAGCATGAGCGGGAGGGTCTCGCGACACCTCACGTGAAGTCGTCGCCAATGCCTTCGCACCTCTAATACTATTTGCGCTACTCCGGCTGATCTTTGTGAGTTCCTCTAGAGGCCCTCGTCATCGATAGCCGGCGGGAAATGAAAAGGAGATTTTTTTTGTTCGAGTCCATGACATGTAGAGTGTGTGTCAAATTACGGTAAATCCGTCAAAATTGTGGTTCTCGGTGAAACCCTTTCTCTATTAGGATTGCTCTAAAGAATTCTGCGGCCGCTTCACATTATTTACACAGCAGTTAGCCTGGAAATAAAATGATTGTGTCAATACAGTGTTATCGTATTGAAATTATTGAAGTTAGTACGTGCTTATCTGACCACTGACCGTAGATCTCATTTTGTTTATTCGAGCAACATATAAAATAACGGTTTTGCTATTTCTCACTCGAGTGAGTATTAAGTTAGAGCTCAATCGAGTGAGAATTAAGTTAATTCTCACCCAGATGATGTCATCCAGTTGCATATGCAACTCATGTACAATCCATGTGCAACTGAGAAATCTCAGTTGCAACTCATGTGCAACTGAAAAAAAATAGATACATAAATAACATACCGCACGAATCACGATACAAATCTAATGGGATTAGAGTTGAGTGAGCTCTAACTTAATACTCACTCGAGTGATAAATAGCAAAATCATAAAATAATGTTCTTTACACGTGCACAAACTGAAGCTTTTCCCTTGTGACGTGCTGGGTGGCGGAGCTGGAAATGATTGCGCGGAGGTAGGCCCCGTGGACCAGATCACACACGCACTACACATCGATCTCGGTCAAGCCGTTGATTATAGTGGCACGGCTAAAGGTCCTCCAGCCCCAACCGGGACTAAAGGTCCTCCAGTCCCATCGCACGGGCGCGACCACGTGGAGGGACAAACCGCTGCGATGGGGTTTAGAGATCGATACTTAAATTCAAACTTAAATCTTCCTGCTTCAATAGTTCTGAGTTCATACGCAAAAATTATTATCATTTTATTGAGAATTTGCACAAAATCAAAATTCAAAGTATACAATTTTCTCTAAAAGTAGGTTGCGTGAGGTATAGATATCTCAAAAGATTTTAAAATTAGAATTTTTTATCATTTTCGTTAATTCGTTTTGAATTTTTTTGTCCCGGTTGGTGTCTCCAACCGGACTAAATGTATCTTTAGTCCGGTTGAAGATACTAACCGGGACTAAAGGCGCCACCACACCGTCGACGTGAATTCTGAAATTTTTCCAAAGTAAAAAAAAAATTTAGTCCCGGTTTGTATCTCTAACCGGGGCTAATGATAGACCTTTAGTTCCAGTTGGAGATTCCAACCGGGACTAAAGATACCGAACCGTTTAATCCCGGTTGGTATCTCCAACCGGGACTAAAGTTCCTTTTTGAACTGGGGCTAAAGTTGTGCCCTACCCGTTAGAAAGGTCTTTTTAGTGGTAGCACAGCCACCCCCACCTTCGAAGCACCTCCCCTCCGCCATGGCATCACCGTTGGTCGTTGGATGCCGTTGGTAGCACTGTTGTGCGTCGCCAGTAGCACGGACGCCCCACCTTGGTAGCACCTCCCCTGCGCGCACACACCACCGCCGGATGCCGCTGGTACCACGGCCGCCCCGCGTTGGAAGCACCGTTCTTCCCCCATGGTAGCATCGCCACCCTCCCAAAGTAGCACCTCCCCTGAGCGCAGGGAGCACCGCCGCTCTCCCTTAGTCTCTTGATATTATTCGCCGGTCAGGGAACACGCTCGCAAGCCGTTCTCCACCTCCGAAAGCTAGCAACAAAACAAGATAAAAAGAAATTGGACGAAGTAAAGATGGAAGCAAATCCCGCACCGACCCCGAAAAGGGCCCGAGGTCACACGCGCAGCAGCAGTTCAGCTCATCGCCATGCGCGCGCACGTCGGCTGCGCCGTCGTCGTACCGCCCGGTTTCAGCTGACATCGACCGGCGCTTAAAATCTCCTCGCGCGCGTCACGCCGGTCGCCGGCGGCGGCCACGCACGTCCCCGTCCTGGACGTGCACACACATATTTCCGCAGCTGGCTCGATCCCAGCTGCCCACCACCACCGGCGACAAAATCAGCGGTCATGTTCAGACCCCCAATGATCGACCTCCCCGGCCGATCGCCCGGCCGTCGTCGCGTTGCGTTACGACCTGCGGCAAAGGCGTGCGCGGATCGATGGGCGCCGTTTTTCATCGGCGCGGATGGCCGAAAGGCGTGGAATTTCGGTGGCGTTCGACGACAGGTGATGTGCTCCTGATGACGATGATGAAAGCTGTGTCCTCCATCTGTAGCGGGCTTCGATCGGAGTACGCTCCACGTCGCACATCAATTTCTAGACAGCTACCGGTAAACTACATTAATTTAGTTGCAGACTGGGAACGTATTACTTGAGTCGTTCAACGCCATCCTGAGATTTCTCAGCGCGCCGCCGAGTCGAACACCCCCACTTTTCTTCCTCTTCATAACTTGGTTGAGCACCTAACACTGTTGAGAATATGATCAATTTTTCACATGATTTAATTCATAAATACAGCAGATAAAACCTGCCTAGAATAATAGGAAGTAATGTTTGGCAGAAGCAAAGTCTGTAGCATGATCTCGCAATGGCGGAATAAGATCACATACGGAGCATTGGCTGAAGAAGACATGTTGCCGAAAAGGACGTCAACGTCCGGGAAGAAGTCGTCGAAGTCCGTGTTGAAGATTCCCGCAACCCACGGCGTGCACGCGTCGTGGCGAGGCGGGCGGCGGAGGAGGAGGAGCGCGCGGGGGAGTCCCTCCTATTCTCATGCTCATACTAGTGCTAGAGGAACTCACATTATAAAGTGCTGCAACTCTGTCTAAACTAGCAATGTGGGACTAAATATTTGTCCCACCTCTTACCATGTATGAATGGGCCACATGGCCCTCTAGAATTTACAGGAATTATGGAAATAAAATAAGTGGGTCGGGCTATTTAGGCCAAAATTCCAGCGGACACTAGCTCCTCCACCTCTTGAAACCCCGCGTCTCTTGATATTTTTCAGATTTTTTCGAGTTGTTTTACTATTGTTTTCAAATTTTTATTCAGGCAGATGCATTTGTGCTCGGGAGCCAATGCAACGTCTATATCTACAGACCCAGTAGCGCGTCTAAATCTTTTCAAGGCTCAACGCTGGTCCAGCGATGCAGGTTGTGCAATGTATGCAATGGCGGACCAAGAACAAAGAATTCAAGGGTGCACTACTATACAAATGTACACAATTGAGCTTGTTCTCCGGGTGTCACACACATGTAAGTACAAAATATGCTAATTGAAACTTAAATTGGAACATGTGTCCTTTATCATCCTTCACGCCTAAGCTATATATATAGGTCCACCCCTGAATGTATGCCGAAAATGATGCTGCCGAGTACACACAAGATAGGGACTTGTCACGTAAACTGTTAATACTATTCAACATACTTTCCCAATGACGCTCATTCCCAGCAAGTGAGTTTGGGACTATGTTTTATGATCATGTCCTTCTCTATCGAACAATATCCAACCCACACAAGTTCTCAACGGAAAAAAACTAAGTTTACGACAATAGTAATTGCAACTAAAGATGTTAATCACGCACACTCTATATTGGTATAGCAAAAGTCTTGTCAACGGCCTAAGAAAATTGGTAAAAACTGAGGGGGAGCAAGCCTCAAGAAATAAGTATATATGGAGGAAAAAAATATGTTGTTGGGAACAAGTTGATGAGGTTGTACTTAGTAGGTGAAAGTATTTATATCAATTTGTAATAGTTTTCTCAAACTATTAGGTACCTGCTAGGTAATGAGAACCAACCTGTAAGGCACACCGGTTGTCACCTCAAGCATTTAGCAGCATGCATTAATCACAAAGTATACAATAGGTAACTAAATATTAGGCTATTAGTCTAACCGGCAAATAATTTTAAGATGATATGTTCCTTGTATAAGTTTTTCATCCACTCTCTAATATTTTGAATTTAGTTCTCTAAATAAGTAAAGTTGGATCGAGCACAACTTTATAATCTAAGTTTCTATGCCATGTTTTTTTTTCTAATTAGATAAATTGAACTTGAATTTTGTTTTTTTTGTAAGAATAAACAACAAATATACTAGTATTAGGTAAAAAAGTTCCATAGGAATAATAAAAATAAATGATTGAGTTGTCATGTACTGTAAATTCGTATAGGATTTTGAAAACACATGAATCTTGTAAGATAAGCATTTGGTGGTGCATGATAAATTGCATTGAGTAGCTCCTTGTTTTTTCTTCTATGCTCCGGCCGCCGCCCCCTCCTCTATCCCCCTCCCTCGTCGCCGCCGCCGGCAAGGGTTGCCGGGCGAAGCCCGGGCGACGCTGGTGGCGGCGGATCTCCTCTCCCCGCGTCCTGGTAGGCGGGTCGGGGCCCTCCCCTGCCATGGCGGCGGTGCTCCTAGGGATGCTCTGGTCCGGCGCGGCCGGGTGAAGCTGGTGGCGGTGCTCTCCCGCGACGGAGCTCCTTGGTCGCGGCGGTCGCCGGTTGCTGCTTGGCCTTGGCCCAGATGGGCTCGGGTGGGCCCAGATGGGCTTCAGCGGGCCGGGGCGTGGCAGCTGCGGAGCTCCCTGGAGGTGGAGGCGGTGACTAGTTGGGTCACGGGACGGCGGCTCTGCGACCTTCTTATTGCAGCAGGGTGGCCGGAGCTTTACGGGCCCATTCGGGCCAGTGCGGGCCTGGTGTGCTCCCGCTGCTCTGTCCGGTCTATGACTGCCTCGCGGCGGTGGAGGTGGGTTCCTCCCGCGTGGCTGCGAGGCTGCTATCCCTCGCCCCAAAGATGTCGTGAGCCTCCGGATCCAGGCCGCTTGCCAGTTTCTCGAAGCGACTGATGATGGCGACTGCAAGACCGTGGTGACGCATGCTGGTGGGCGGCGAAGCTGGGTGGTGGTGCTCTTTTGCTCCAGGGTTTTTTTGTGGGCAGGGGCGGGAGAAATCCCTGTCAGCTGGTCTGACCCTGACGCGGTGCCGCCGTCGAGTGGCACCATCCCTTCCTGGAGGGCATCGTGCGAATCCCCTGTCTACTATACTCTACGTACCGGGGGAAACCCTAGGACCGCTGGTCTGGGCAGCAGTGTCGTATCGACGGCATTTCCCTTCTTGAAGGTGCTGCTTGGTACGGTGGCGCTTCGGAGGGCTTGGATTGTGGTGAGACTTAGACGGAGAGCGCAACGGTTGAGGGTCTGCATCGTTTCGTTGTTTCGCCATAGCTTTCATTTCTTTTCTCTTTGGGCTTATGTGTGTGCTGCTGCCCCGACATGTGGTGTTGCGTTTGTATCAATGCTTGTATGATGGTCGTTGCTTTATTTATAAAGCTGGGCGAATGCCTATTTCGAGAGTATGAGATATGCACTGTTTGCATGTACGTACCGACCCAGTGGCACGCCTAAATCTTTCTCAGACTCGATGATTGGGTTAGGCCGCCACTGCTTAGACCGTCGGCCAACGACCTAGCTTGTGCATAACTGCATATACAAAACATAAGGTATCGTCTTGTCGCACCTGTTGTCAGCCCTGTTCAACATACTTTCCCAATGACTCGCATTCCCAACCAGTAATTTTGGGGATATGTAATGCGGAAATGCTGGACTTACGGAAACAGCTTACGGAAAAATTTCTACGGGCCACCGTGCCTCCTCCTCATTTAATTTGTGCCCCCCCCCCCCCCCACAAAATTTTGCTGGGTGGGCCCGTCCGCCCACCATTGAGAGGTTGACACCTCATCCCGTAAAACAAATCCGTAAGAAAAGTCACCGTAAGTGTAGCATTACTCGTTCATAATGATGTCCTTATTTATCGAGCAAGATCCAATTCACACAAGATCTCAACGAAAAACAACTAGGTTTAGAATGATAATAATTGCAACTAAAGATGTGAATCGCACCCACTCTATACCGGTATAGTCAAACTTTTCACAACGACCGTAGGCTAAAATGTGAGGGGAGCCTCAAGTGATAAGTATATATGGAGGGTTGGGAACACATTGATGAGGTTATACTTAGTAGATGAAAGTATTATGTCAATTTTAAAGGGCCGATAGAGTGGAATAAATGCAGATAAGTTGTCACTTGGAAGAGAGAGAGAGAGAGAGAGAGAGAGAGAGAGAGAGAGAGAGAGAGAGAGAGAGAGAGAGATACAATATTCGAACACAGTTTAGTTCGAACTATTGGGATACATGATAGGCAATACATGGAGGTAAAAGTGGAGCGGCGTCGTCTAGACCGGCTGGGCTTTGTGACGCCATGGTGTCTATGGAGCGAATACACATGTGCATATGAATGCACAAAGGGCGTTACTGCTGTTTGGCACTTTGTAGATGGCCCGACGAAAGATGGCGTACACGATTTCAGGAGAAACAAAAAGATGTGATTTGAGCTCATTTGAGATTCCTATGAAATAGAAGACATAAAATTTCTATGATCGAAATCTTCCAAAATCCCGCTTAAATTCATTCAACGAAAAGAGGCCCTTGCATTGTTTACGAAAACAATTAGCCTCGAAATAAAATGATTGTGTCGATAAAAATCATGTTGTCTCATCCTATCGAAACCATTGACAGTACGTGCTTATCTAACCACTGACCATAAATCTTACTTTATCTAGATATAAGTAATACAAATATCTTATAATGCTCTTTACACGTGCACAAGCTTGCCCTTGTGACGTGCTGGGTGGAGCTGGAAATGATTACGCTGCTCGGTCAAGCGTTGATTTTCTTGGCGCTTGCTCTGTCTGGACGTGAATCTCGGGTGGTTTTGATTATTCGCCGATCAGGGAACACGCTTGCAAGCTTATTTCCACCTCCGAAAGCTTACACAAGTAGTAACAAAAGAAGATAGAAAGAGATCGCACCAACTAGCGAGTGCTAAAGCTGGAAGCAAATCCCGCACCAACCCCGAGGTCAATGGAGTCTTTCAGCCGCGCCGTCGACGTGCCGCCCGGGTTCTGCTGGCCCGACGTGGACGGGCGCTTAAAATCTCCTCACGCGCGTCACGCCGGTCGGCGGCCACATT
>QRDG01002512.1:40213-151123 GCA_012064385.1 Puccinellia tenuiflora
GGGGGGGGGGAGGGGGAGGGCTGAAGTGATACGTATATAAGGATGGGAAAATGCGTGGATGGAAAAAAACTGACGAGGTTGTACTTAGTGGGTGAAAGCATGCGATATATATAAGGAGGGAAAATATGTGGTTGGGAACAAGTTTATGAGGTTGTACTTCGTCGATGAAAATAATTATATCAGTTTGTAAAGGGATGATATAGAGAAATCCATGGAAGACAGAGATAGAGTATTGACAAAATATTCAAACACGGTTCGTAGCGAACTATGATATATGGTATGTAATAAAACAGTGAGCAGCGCCACAATCCATTATAACTTTGTCAGTCTAGCCCACATGAAGCAAACTGATCCAGCAAATTCTAAACTAATGGGATATTTGACCAGAAGTTAGTGTTTTGTATTAACAATGACCGGGGCAAAACACTATCTCCAAGACGCGCCACCCTGCTCAGAAAGTAGAAAAAAGGTAACTAAATATTAGCCTAATAAGTCACATGTGCCAACAAACAATTTCAATGTGATATGTGCCCTGTATATATTTTCTCATCCACTCTCTCATCTTTTGATTCAATTTTCGAAATATTTGAATTTGATTGGAGCGCAACTTTATAATCCAAGTCTATATGCCATGATATTTTAGAAACTTAGACAAATTTAATATGAAGCTTAAAAAATTAAGGAAAAAACAACAAATGTACTAGTATTAGGTACAAAAAAATACCGTTGTATTGTAAAGTATGATCATTTGTGGCTTGAGCATAAATGAAAAATGGTTGCCATTCAAAAAGGTGCATTACAAGTGATGTTCAACTGGTGACATAATTTCGATTACGTACTTTCCACACATGTAGCAACGGGCAGCTGTAGCAAACGGTTAATATTTATTATAATCGGCCATAAACACCCCTCCTTATAAGGATAAACTCACGTTTTCCATAAAATTTGCCTCTGTTGATGCGAGGGAACTTGTCATCCATTTTTCTCCTCCCGCCATAATGACCTTGCCGCCGAGACTCGCCTGTAGTCTTCCGATACCACCTAGAGTGGCTCTGCCAGCCTTCACTCACCTATACTCTCCTGGCGAGCCCACAAAGTCTCTTGGAGCTTGATACGTCCATTTTGCATCACTATTTTATATCATAATTTACTAATATTCATTGATATATTTTGTGTTTAGAAGTGATACTTATGTTATTTTACCTATTTTGCATGTTTCATGATCATTGGAGAATTATTCACCGGAGGCTGAATTCTGCTGGAAAAAGGACCGTCAAGATACCATATTTCTGAAGATCAACGGAGTCCGGAGCAAATACAGAAGACCTTATATTTGCAAATAAAGGCGTGAGCCAAAAGGGGAGCCGGAGGAGGGTTGCCAGTGGCCCACACCATGTGGTGGCGCGGCACCCCCCTGGCCGGCGCCACCAGGTGGTGTGGAGGCCCTGGCCCACCAACAGGCCTCCCCCTTCGCATACTTGTTCACCCCAAAAACCTAAGACGGGGGAGGAGTCATAGAGAGGTATTCCGCCGCCGCCACGAGGCGGAAACCAGAGAGAGAGAAAAAGCTCTCCGGCAGGGAGAAATCTACCGGGGGAATTCCCTCCCGGAGGGGGAAGATCGTCGCCATCGTCATCGTCATCGAGCTAGGCTTCATCGGGATCATCATCATCATCATCATATCCACCACTGAGCACCATCATCCCCATCACGCCACTCCGTTCCGCTGTAACATCTTGGGTAGAATCTTGTCTAGTTCATAGGGGAAGCTTTCCCGGTGTTGATTACCCCTTGTGATTGATGCTATTGAGTGAAACCATTGAATTAAGGTTTATGTCCAGATTGTTATTCATCATTATATCACCTCTGATCATGATCCATATGATGTCTTGTGAGTAGTTCGTTTAGTTCTTGAGGACATGGGAGAAGTCTAGATGTTAGTAGTGAACTATGTTGAGTAATATTTATTGGTTTGATACTTAAGTTGTGGTGTTATTCTTCTAGTGGTGTCATGTGAACGTCGACTACATGACACTTCACCTTTTAAGGGCCTAGGGGAATGCATTGTGTATTTGGTTTACTAATTGTGGGGTTGCCGGAGTGACAGCAACCTGAACCCCCTTTGGTACATCATTGCACAAGGGATAGCAGGATCTCAGAGTGTAAGGCTGTGGTTAGATTTATCTTAATTACTTTCTTGTATTTGCGGTATGCTTATGAGAGGTATAATCACAAGTATGTATTAGTCCTAGGAAGGGCGGTGCATTAGCATAGGTTCACCCACACAACACTTATCGAAACAATGAAGATTAATCAGCTATAGGAAGCGAAAGCACTTGACTAAATTCCCGTGTGTCCTCAAGAACGTTTGGTCATCATAAGTAGAACCACCGGCTTGTCCTTTGCTCTAAAAAGGATTGGGCCACTTGCTGCAATTATTATTACCGCATTTTATTTACTCGTATTTTATTATTCTGCATTATCAAAAACCACTAAAAACCTGTCTGTGAGCATTTACAGTGAATCCTTGATTGAAACCACTTGTCAACACCTTCTGCTCCTCGTTGGGTTCGACACTCTTATTTATCGAAAATACTACGATACACCCCCTATACTTGTGGGTCATCAAGACTATTTTCTGGCGCCGTTGCCGGGGAGTGAAGCGCTATTGGTAAGTGGAATTGGTAAGGGAAGCTTTTATTGTAAGTGCTGTTTTTATTTCTGTCTGCTATTTTATTTCATTATGGAGAGGCTATCTATTGATTACCTCTTTAAAAAGTCTACTACTACTGCTATTGAAATTGATGAGGCGCCAGATGAGGAGGTAACCCCATATAAGATACCTATTAAAATTGCTGAGCGTGTAATGGATAATCGCTATGATGGAACTGCCCGCCCTGGAGATCATTTGTTATATTTACATGAATTATGCGGGTTGTTTAAGTGTGCAGGTATTACAATGGGAAAGGTGAAGAAGAAATTATTTTCTCTGTCATTGTCTGGGAGAGCTGCACATTGGTATAAACTGCTGCAGAATAGTCGGTCTCTTACTTGGGAAGAAATTGTGCCTCTATTCTATTTTAAATTCTATCCTCCAAGTGAAATCCACAAGGATCGGAATCTTATATATAATTTTTGGCCTCATGATGGAGAGAGTATTGCCCAAGCGTGGGGGAGATTGAAGTCATTATTGCTCAAATGCCCTGTTCATGGACTTCCAGGTAATATTATTATTGATAATTTCTATGCAAGGCTTTCTTTTCAGGATAAAACCTTGTTGGATACTGCTTGTGCCTGGTCATTTTCAAGCAATAAAGAAGAGTTTAAATGGGAACTTCTTGATCGCATTGAAGAGAATGCTGAAGGATGGGAAAGCGACAAAGGTAGAGAGTCAGGTATAAAATATGATTACGAATGCATTAAAACTTTTATGGATACTGATAATTTTCAAGATATGAGTAATGCTTATGGTCTTGACTCTCAAGTTGTTGTGAACTTTTACAAAGCCTTTGCCTCCTATTTCGAATTGCCTAAAAAGAATTTTGATAAGTATCATGAACCTTATAAGGATAAAGCTAAATTGCCTATTGGTAGGACTGTTGAGGTTAATACTGTTGATCACATTTTGCCTGAAGCTTATATTGAAAAAATTCCCTTTCCTGCTAAAGTGAGGGAGTACTCTGTCATAACTAGTGTGGTTAATAAAAGTGCAAAGAAACCGACAGAACCTGATGAGCAAATAACTATTAAACCTGCTGTAGGAATAATTAAAGACCTTGTAACTGAAAGTGTAGAAGATGGGCACATCATTTTCTGTGAAGAAGCTTCTTATATTGTTTCACATCCTAATAAAGCTAGGAAAAATAGTGTCCCTGTGCTTTCTGTTAGAATAGGTGATCATTGCTATTATGGTTTATGTGATATTGGTGCAAGTTCTAGTGCTATTCCTTATGAGCTCTACAGGGAGATTATGCATGAAATTGGTTCTTGTGAGCTTGAAGAAATTGATGTGGTTATTCAGCTTGCTAATAGAGAAACTATCTCTCCAATTGGAATTGTTAGAGATGTTGAAGTCCTCTGTGGTAAGGTTAAATATCCTACTGACTTTTTAGTACTTGGTTCTGCTGCTAGTAAAACTTGTCCTATTATATTTGGTAGACCTTTCTTGAACACTTGTGGTGCTATTATAGATTGTAAGAAAGAAAAGATCTTTACTAAATTCGCTGGTGAATCTTATGAGTTCAACTTTTCTAAATTTACTAAAGTCCCTTATGAACCTGAATTACCTAATGAAGACTTTAGAGTTGAAAAGCTTGCATATATTACACTTGCTCCTAATGATCCTTTGTAGCAACATTTGGAGGATCATGAAAGCGAGGTCTTTAGGGAAGAGAGGAATGAGCTTGAAGAAGTTTTTCTTCGGCAACCCATTCTCAAGCATGATTTACCAGTTGAAGATTTGGGCACCACACCACCACCAAAAGAAGAGCCGGTTTTTGATTTAAAACCTTTGCCTGATAATCTTAAATATGTTTACATTGATGATAAGAAAACATATCCTGTTATTATTAGTTCTAAGCTTTCAGATATTGAAGAAAAAAGATTACTGGAAGTGCTAAGGAAACACCGAGGAGCTATTGGATACACTCTTGATGATCTAAAGGGGATTTCTCCCACTATTTGCCAACACGCCATTAACATGGAAGAAGACGCAAAGCCAGTTGTTGAACATCAACACCGTCTAATTCCTAAGATGAAGGAAGTGGTAAGAAATGAGTTATTAAAACTCCTTGAAGCTGGCATTATATATCCTATTGCTGATAGTAAATGGGTAAGCCCTGTGCATTGTGTTCCTAAGAAAGGAGGCATTACTGTTGTGCCTAATGATAATGATGAGCTTATTCCTCAAAGAGTGATTGTAGGATATAGGATGTGCATTGATTTTAGAAAGGTCAATAAAGTTACTAAGAAAGATCATTACCCTTTACCTTTTATTGATCAAATGCTAGAAAGGTTATCTAAGAATACTCATTTTTGTTTTCTTGATGGTTATTCTGGATTTTCTCAAATTGCTGTTAGAGCTAAGGATCAAGAGAAAACTACTTTCACTTGTGCTTATGGAACTTATGCTTATAGGCGTATGCCTTTTGGTTTATGTAATGCTCCTGCTACTTTTCAAAGATGCATGTCTGCTATTTTTCATGGTTTTTTGTGAATGGATTGTAGAAGTGTTCATGGATGATTTTTCTGTCTATGGGAATTCTTTTGACAACTGTCTGCGAAATGTTGATAAAGTTTTGCAGAGATGTGAGGAAACTAACCTTGTTCTTAATTGGGAGAAATGCCACTTTATGGTTAATGAAGGAATTGTCTTGGGACATAAAATTTCTGAGAAAGGAATTGAAGTTGATAGAGCTAAAGTGGAAGCAATTGAGAAAATGCCCTATCCCAGAGATGTTAAAGGTATTCGTAGTATTCTTGGTCATGCTGGTTTCTACAGAAGGTTTATTAAAGATTTCTCTAAAATTTCAAAGCCTCTTACCAATCTTCTTCAAAAAGACGTACCTTTTGTTTTTGATGACGATTGTAAGGAAGCTTTTGAAACTTTGAAAAATGCTTTAACTACTGCTCCTGTTGTTGAACCACCTGACTGGAATTTGCCTTTTAAAATTATGTGTGATGCAAGTGATTTTGCTGTAGGCGCTGTTCTTGGACAGCGAGTAGATAAGAAGTTGAATGTTATTCATTATGCTAGTAAGACTCTTGATGCTGCTCAAAGGAATTATGCTACTACTGAGAAAGAGTTTCTAGCTGTAGTTTTTGCCTGTGATAAGTTTAGGCCCTATATTGTTGATTCAAAGGTCATTATTCATACTGATCATGCTGCTATTAAGTACCTTATGGAAAAGAAAGATGCTAAGCCTAGGCTTATTAGACGGGTGCTGCTTTTGCAAGAATTTGATTTGCATATTGTAGATAGGAAAGGTGCTGAAAATCCTGTTGCTGACAATTTGTCTAGATTGGAAAACATTGCTTATGATCCTATACCTGTTAATGATAGTTTTCCCAATGAACAATTGGCTGCAATAAAGGTGAGTTCGCGAGATAGTCCTTGGTATGCTGATTATACTAACTTTATTGTTTCCAAATACTTGCCTCCAACCTTTTCAGCTCAGCAAAGAAGGAAATTCTTTTATGATTTGAGGTATTATTTTTGGGATGACCCACATTTATATAAAGAAGGAGTGGATGGTGTTATGCGAAGATGTGTTCCATAATATGAGCAACAAGAAATATTGCGAAAATGTCATAGTAGTGCTTATGGAGGACATCATGCTGGAGATAGAACTGCACAGAAAGTTCTACAATCAGGTTTTTATTGGCCATCTCTCTTTAAAGATGCAAGAAGGTTTATTTTATCCTGTGATGAATGTCAAAGAGTTGGTAATATTTCTAGACGCAATGAAATGCCTATGAATTATTCTCTTGTTATTGAACCATTTGATTGTTGGGGATTTGACTTTATGGGTCCTTTCCCTTCTTCAGAAGGTAACACTCATATACTTGTAGCTGTTGATTATGTCACTAAATGGGTAGAAGCTATACCAACTAAAAGTGCTGATAGTCAAACCTCTTTGAAAATGCTTCTGGATGTTATCATTCCTAGGTTTGGTGTGCCTAGATATCTTATGACTGATGGAGGTTCTCATTTTATACATGGTGGTTTTAGAAAGACCCTTGCTAAGTATGGTATTAATCATAGAATTGCTTCAGCTTATCATCCCCAAACCAGTGGGTGATACGTCTCCGACGTATCTATAATTTCTTATGATCCATGCTTGTTTTCATACCATTTGCTGCATGTTTTGTTTACATCTTATAGCATTTTTATGCATTTTTGGAACTAACATATTAACAAGATGCTCTAGTGCCAGTTCCTGTTTTCTGCTGTTTTTCCGTTTCAGAAAAGTACTTAAGGAAATATTCTCGGAATCGGACGGGACAAAAACCCAGGATCTTATAATTTCGTCACGCACACGGAGTCCAAAGGGGAGCCGAAGACGCACCAGAGGGCGACCACACCCTAGGGTGGCGCGGCCCACCTGTCTGCCGCGCCACCAGGTGGTGTGGCCCCCTCGGGCCTCCACCGACGCCGCCCTTTCGCCTATATAATCCCCCCGACGAGAAAACCCTAAGTACCCGATCAAAATTCCAGAAAAACATCCGTCGCCGCCGCCGTCGTCAACCCTAGTTCGGGAGGGTTCTGAAGCTCTCCCCGGCACCCTGCCGGAGAGGGGAATCATCGCCGGAGGGCTCTACACCACCATGCCCGCCTCCGGACAGATGAGTGAGTAGTTCATCCTTGGACTACGGGTCCATGCAGTAGCTAGATGGTAGTCTTCTCCAATTGTGCTATCATGTTTAGATCTTGTGAGCTGCCTATCATGATCAAGATCATCTTATTGTAATGCTACATGTTGTGTTTGCTGGGATACGATGAATAGAGAAGTACCTTGTGATGTTGATTATTGATATTATCATGTCTATGGTATTTGTGATCTTGCATGCTTTCCGGTACTTGTAATTGCCTTGATCAAGTAGTTGCTTGTATCTCCAAGAGGGAGTATTTATGCTAGATAGTGGGTTCGGTCCCTGTGTGCCTTGGCTTGAGTGACAGAAACATATAAGGACGGGGGAGTGCCGTTGCTACTAGGGAGTAAACTTTATGCACAGTTCTTCATGCAATTGTCTGTTGCTTGCAACTTAATACTGGAGAGATTTTACGGTATGTTATCTCAAAGGTGAACTATTTAGGCATAGGTGTATGCTTGGAACAGCTATCTATGTATTTTGTCGTAATGCCCAAAGCATCTCATATAGACATCATCATCATATTCATCATCTGTATTATGCAATGTTCATGCATTGTCATGCATTCTCTATTCTTTTACATCTGCAATTAAATCAACTACTCTACTGCTTTCATTTACTGCAAACAAGCTTCCTTCCACACATACATTTAATCCTTTGTATTCAGCAAGGCCGGTGAGATTGACAACCTCACTGCTTCGTTGGGGCAAAGTAGTTTGATTGTGTTCTGCAGGTTCCACTGTCTCCCCTGCAACAGCTCTTTTTCTGGCACCGTTGCTGTCAACACGCCAAGCACATTTTCTGGCGCTGTTGCAGTTGTGGACAACCTTCTGAAGCATTCCTCACTCCTACTGGTTCGATAAGCTTGGTTTATAACTGAGGGAAAACTTGCTGCTGTGCTCCTCAAACCTTCCTCTTGGGGTGCCCAACGAAGCGTGATTGATTAACACCTCTCGCGCTATCAAGCTCTTTTTCTGGTGCCGTTGCCGGGGAGTTAAGAGTGCTCAGTAAGAAGCTTCTCGAAGTACCAAAATTCTCACTCCTCCGTCAACAACTCTTTTTCTGGTGTCGTTGCCGGGGAGTAGAGAAGCTTCTGCAAGGGGAGTCTCTCAGTTCCAATCTCTTTACTTTGTTTTAGTCTTGCTTATTATTATTGCTTTGTCTTGTTTTGCTTTCTTATATCAAAAACACAAAAAAATAGTGTAGAATTTATCTTGTTGCTTTCCTATATCAAAAACCCAAAAAAATTAGTTACTTGTTTAATCTTGTTCAATTCGGTTTACCTTGTTTTTATCAAAAATGAGTACTGCTGAAAACACTAAGTTGTGTGACTTCACTAGTACTAATAATGATGATTTCATATGTACTCCTATTGCTCCACCTGCTGCTAAGACAGATTTTTATGAGATCAAACCTGCTTTGTTAAATCTTGTTAGGAAAGAGCAATTTTCTGGTGCTAGTATTGATGATGCTGCTGCTCACCTTAATAATTTTGTTGAACTTTGTGAGATGCAAAAGTATAAGGATATGGATGGAGATATTATAAAACTGAAATTGTTTCCTTTCTCTTTGAGAGGGAGAGCTAAAGAATGGTTGTTATCTTTGCCTAGAAATAGTATTAATTCATGGACTAAATGCAAAGATGCTTTCATTGGAAAATATTATCCTCCTGCTAAAATTATATCTTTGAGAAGTAGCATCATGAACTTTAAACAAATGGATAATGAACATGTTGCTCAAGCTTGGGAAAGAATGAAATCTTTGATAAAGAATTGTCCCACCCATGGACTGACTGCTTGGATGATCATCCAAACCTTTTATGCAGGACTGAATTTTTCTTCAAGAAACCTATTGGATTCAGCTGCTGGAGGAACCTTTATGTCCATCACTTTGGGTGCAGCAACAAAGCTTCTTGATGATATGATGGTAAACTACTCTGAATGGCACACTGAAAGGGCTCCACAAGGTAAGAAGGTAAATTCTGTTGAAGAAACCTCTTCCTTGAGTGAAAAGATTGATGTGATTATGTCTATGCTAGTTAATGGTAAATCTTTTGTTGATCCAAATAATGTTCCCTTAGCTTCTTTGGTTGCCCAAGAAGAGCATGCTGGTGTGAACTTCATTAAAAATAACAATTTCAACAACAATGCCTATAGGAACAATTTTGGTAACAACAATTATAAGCCATATCCTCCTAATAACAATTATGGTTATGGTAACTCTTATGGTAATTCTTATGGGAAGCCTAGATTGCCTAGTGAGGAAAGATTGTTAGAAGTTGAAAGGACCACTAAAGACTATATGCAAGCACAATATAAACAAAACCAATTGTTTACTAAAACTATGAATGAACAATCTGCTTTGCTAAAAAACATAGGTCATCAACTTGAGAATTTAAACAAGGAAATTTTTGGTTTGCAAACTAAAATTTCAAATGCTGAAGACCGTATTTCATCCATGTCTGAATCACAAGCTTCTTTAATCAATAAAATGGCGGCTAAACCTGAAGTTATTGAACATAACATTTTTGCTACAGCTAATGCCATCCAAGTTAGAATTGATGACAATGTTAGAATATTGGCTAAACTACATGCTAGGTGGGAAAGAGAAAGAGAAGCCACTAAAAAGAACAATATGGTTAAAGTTTACACCATCACCACCACTAGTAATGTTCAGGTTTCACATGATAACAAGTCTATTAATGATAATGGTAAAGTTAACAATGTTGTCAATGTTTCCACTTCTCATGAAAAACGCTTAAAACTGCCAAAAGATACCAAAACTGCTAGTGATAAAGGAGCTGAAATTTTTCGAACTATGTGAGATCCTTCTTCCATTACTTTTGATGATAATGATTTTGATTTTGATAATTGTAATATCTCTGAAGTCATAATGTTGTTGCAAAAGCTAGCTAAGATTCCTAATGCTAGTACTATAAACTTGGCTTTTACAAAACATATTACCAATGCTCTCATGAAAATTAGGGAAGAAAAGTTAAAACTTGAAGCTTCTATCCCTAAGAGATTAGAAGATGGTTGGGAACCCATCATTAAACTGAAAGTAAATGACTTTGATTGTAATGCTCTATGTGACCTTGGTGCAAGTGTTTCTATTATGCCTAAGAAATTCTATGATATGCTTAACTTGCCACCATTGGAAAGCTGTTGTTTGAATATTCATCTTGCTGATAATTCTACAAAAACACCTTTGGGGAGGCTTGATGATATTCATGTTATGGTTAATAATAACCTTGTTCCCATTGATTTTATTGTCTTGGATATTGAGTGCAAAGCTTCTTGTCCTATTATTTTGGGAAGACCTTTTCTTCGAACTATTGGTGCTGTTATTGATATGAAAGAGGGCAACATTAGATATCAATTCCCTCTTAAGAAAGGTATGGAACACTTCCCTAGGAAGAGAATGAAGTCACCTTTTGACTCTATTGTTAGAGCAAATTATCGTTTTGATGCTTCTTCTCTTGTAAATACTTGATGTTCACTTTCTGCGCCTAGCTGAAAGGCGTTAAAGAAAAGCGCTTATGGGAGACAACCCATCATTTTATTTTCAGTATCTTTTCTTTTATTTGAGTCAAGAAGTTTGTTTACTTCTGTAGCAACTTCTTTGTATCTTTATTTTCTTGCAATGTTGTGCCAAGTAAGGTCTCTAGTAGAAAGTTTTTGCTATATTTGGATTTCTGCACAGGAAACAGATTTCTGTCTGTCACCGTTAAATTCGTCATTTATTCCAGAAGCAACGAAATGCTTTGAGATTTTGTGTGCTGAATCTTCATATATGTATGAAACTTTTTCTAGTTCAGTGATTTTCGATTTGAGCAACTCTAGTGCCTCGAAAAAATTCGTCTTTACAGACTGTTCAGATTTTGACAGATTCTGCCTTTTATTGTGCATTACTTCTTTTGCGATGTTTATTTGGATCTTTTTGATTCTTTGAGCATCAGTGGCTGTAGCTAATGTTATAATGCATTAAGGTGTGCTTGTGTCACAGTAGAACTTGTGAATTTTTTGTTATGCACTAACCCTCTAATGAGAATTACTTTGAGTTTGATGTGGTGAAAGTTTTCAAGTAAGCAAAAGGGACGATATGATGAGATCAAGAAGAGTGAAAAGCCTAAGCTTGGGGATGCCCCGGTGGGTCATCCCCAGCAAATTCAAGAAGACTCAAGCATCTAAGCTTGGGGATGCCCAAGGCATCCCCTTCTTCATCGACAAAACTATCAGGTCATCTCTAGTGATACTATATTTTTATTCCACTACATCTTATGTATTTTGCTTGGAGCGTCTGTTTTTATTTTGAGTGTGTGTTTTAGTTTGCTTAATAAGTTGGATCCTAGCATTCTTGTGTGGGAGAGAGACACGCTCCGCTTTTTCATATGAATACTCTTGTGCTTCGCTTATATTTGTTGAGTATTCTTAGCTACTGTCTGTTTTCTAGTAAGCTCTCGCTTTTAGCATGTTATCTTGTTTAGAGCTGCTAGTTCTTTGTGTTAAGCTCTCTTGTGTTTCACTCTATTTGTTAGAGAGTTGTTTTAGTTGCTTGGTTGATGTGTTAGATTGGAAAATGCTATGCTTGTGATAGTGGTATGAAATAGAGAAAAGCTGCATAGTCTTGTAGACCATTGTGTAGATAACTTGCTCCTCTTCAATTGTTTTGAGGTATTAAAATAACTAATGGTTAAAATATGTTGGTTAATGTTGTTAAGAGCTGATTAGTGAAGATGTGTTAGTAGAGCGTGGAGCCGTACTTTTCTGAACTAAAAACAACATAAGTCAATAGTGCTTTAGTGTCGTGATTTCCTCTTAGTTGAAAAGAAGTTTCTAATGGTGTAGTTACTGCAACGGTCGGGGAAGCCAACGGGGCACTTGTGTCGCCGCCACGATCCCTCTTGGGGTGTCTCTAACCATTTGTGAAACTTTGATACTGTTAGTTGTTTGCAATATACGACATGCTATGTGAGTTTTTGGTTTTTGGCACTTCCACCTCCATATTTTGCTAGCCTCTTCGGTACTTTGCATTGCCCTTTTTCACATTGAGATTGGTGCATACTTCGCAAGTACATCCAACCCCGTGGGAGATCTTCATCTTGTTCTCCTACACATAAGCCAACTATCTTCCTCAAAACAGCCACCATATCTACCTATCACAGCATTTCCATAGCTGTTCCGAGATACATTGCCATGCAACATCCATCATTTACATTACATGACTTTATGTCATTTTTACTTCATTACCATATAGTATTGCTTGACCATTTGAGTTAGTGTGATGCGTGGTTTTCCACATGTGTTACATCTTTTCCACACTACGCTCGGTCTTGCATATCCACCATACACCATGTATTAGTCTTTGAGTTTTGAGTACACCAAAAAGTGTGATGATCATCTTGTAAAATAGAGTGTTGCCTCTACCTGTGAGCATATTGAAAAGAGTCCAAAGTGGCCAATCAAAAGAGTCCAAAAGAGACAATGAGAGAAAAATATAAAAGAGCCACAAAGGCCTCAAAAAGCAAAAAAAAAAGAGAAAAAGAAAAAGAATATAAAATGAGAGAGGGGGCAACACTACTATCCTTTTATTCCACACTTGTGCTAGTAGCACCTACATCATTGTAGTGAGTTTTCATGCTTCATTAGTATAACTATGTGGGGACCAAACGTTATAGAACTTGGCTTGTATATTCCAACGATGAGCCTCCTCAAGTGAGCTCTAGGTCTTCATGAGCAAGCAAGTTGGATGCACCCCCACTAGTTCCATTGGAGAGCTTCCATTCATATAGCTCTATGTGCATCCGTTGCATGGCAATCACTACTCCTCATTCAGTGTCTACTACGGGACTTCCTCTTGTCTTGTGGTTACCTCTTCCACTGTTTGAGCCTTTCTTTTTGGCCTTCCAAACCCCCATTATTATTCTCTTTGCCATAACCTCATGGTGCCAAGCCTTCTTCTTGCTTGTATTAGTTGAGTGGACTACATAACAGTTGATAAGTTAAGTGGATGGATTAAGGACACTTGACTTGAGCTTGGCTATTTCTATTATTAACTGAATTTGATGCTTTGAAGATTGATTGACATTTTACATTGGAGACACAATTTACTATTCTTCTTTCTAAACCTTATGTATGGTTCCTTGTCTCCAACACGCTGATTCATGAAAAGTTCTAGCTTCTTTTAGCTAGCATTTGTTAATCATTGTTTGCTTAATGTCAACTATAGACAATTGTTTTGGATCACCTTATTCACATCATGTGTTTTGCATTACTATGTTGATCTAGATTGTGAGTTTGCATGTCTCCTAAGAAATTATTTGTTATCGTTCTACCTACTCGAGGACGAGTAGAACTAAGCTTGGGGATGCTGATACGTCTCCGACGTATCTATAATTTCTTATGATCCATGCTTGTTTTCATACCATTTGCTACATGTTTTGTTTACATCTTATAGCATTTTTATGCATTTTTGGAACTAACATATTAACAAGATGCCCCAGTGCCAGTTCCTGTTTTCTGCTGTTTTTCCGTTTCAGAAAAGTACTTAAGGAAATATTCTCGGAATCGGACGGGACAAAAACCCAGGATCTTATAATTTCGTCACGCACACGGAGTCCAAAGGGGAGCCGAAGACGCACCAGAGGGCGACCACACCCTAGGGTGGCGCGGCCCACCTGTCTGCCGCGCCACCAGGTGGTGTGGCCCTCCTCGGGCCTCCACCGACGCCGCCCTTTCGCCTATATAATCCCCCCGACGAGAAAACCCTAAGTACCCGATCAAAATTCCAGAAAAACATCCGTCGCCGCCGCCGTCGTCAACCCTAGTTCGGGAGGGTTCTGAAGCTCTCCCCGGCACCCTGCCGGAGAGGGGAATCATCGCCGGAGGGCTCTACACCACCATGCCCGCCTCCGGACAGATGAGTGAGTAGTTCATCCTTGGACTACGGGTCCATGCAGTAGCTAGATGGTAGTCTTCTCCAATTGTGCTATCATGTTTAGATCTTGTGAGCTGCCTATCATGATCAAGATCATCTTATTGTAATGCTACATGTTGTGTTTGCTGGGATCCGATGAATAGAGAAGTACCTTGTGATGTTGATTATTGATATTATCATGTCTATGTTATTTGTGATCTTGCATGCTTTCCGGTACTTGTAATTGCCTTGATCAAGTAGTTGCTTGTATCTCCAAGAGGGAGTATTTATGCTAGATAGTGGGTTCGGTCCCTGTGTGCCTTGGCTTGAGTGACAGAAACATATAAGGACGGGGGAGTGCCGTTGCTACTAGGGAGTAAACTTTATGCACAGTTCTTCATGCAATTGTCTGTTGCTTGCAACTTAATACTGGAGAGATTTTACGGTATGTTATCTCAAAGGTGGACTATTTAGGCATAGGTGTATGCTTGGAACAGCTATCTATGTATTTTGTCGTAATGCCCAAAGCATCTCATATAGACATCATCATCCTCTGTATTATGCAATGTTCATGCATTGTCATGCATTCTCTATTCTGTCAATTGCCCAGCTGTAATTTGTTACCCAGCATGTGTAGTATTTTATTTATGGAGAAGACACCACTAGTGAACTGTGGACCCCGGTCTATTCTTTTACATCTGCAATTAAATCAACTGCTCTACTGCTTTCATTTACTGCAAACAAGCTTCCTTCCACACATACATTTAATCCTTTGTATTCAGCAAGGCCGGTGAGATTGACAACCTCACTGCTTCGTTGGGGCAAAGTAGTTTGATTGTGTTCTGCAGGTTCCACTGTCTCCCCTGCAACAGCTCTTTTTCTGGCACCGTTGCTGTCAACACGCCAAGCACATTTTCTGGCGCCATTGCAGTTGTGGACAACCTTCTGAAGCATTCCTCACTCCTACTGGTTCGATAACCTTGGTTTCTAACTGAGGGAAAACTTGCTGCTGTGCTCCTCAAACCTTCCTCTTGGGGTGCCCAACGAAGCGTGATTGATTAACACCTCTCGCGCTATCACTCCCCAAAATGGGATAGTCCATTAATATCTCAAAAGCCAAATGAAATCCACACAAGATTCAATAAAGCTCAACACACAAATTACACATACATGATATACAACTATCATACACAATCTTGAATAACAAGACAAGTAGGAAAGTAGCATATCACATACAAGCACTGTGAGATCCTGGCTCAGGGCTTAATAGGATTGATAGGATACTCATACCAACAAGTTGCAACTTCTTTTCCGGAAGCTCATTCGAAAAGAACTCCGAGGTTAAGCGTGCTTGGCCCGGAGCAATTTGAGGATGGGTGACCGACCGGGAAGTCCTTCCCGGGTGCGCACGAGTGAGGACAAAGTGCGCAGAAAAGACTAGTGTTGGTCTGTGGGGCCAGTCTAGAAATCCTAGAGAGCTGCCAGGGGTGACAGGCCCGGCCCGGGAGTGGCCGGGGTGTTACATTTGGTATCAGAGCCGACCCTTGTGGTAACTCGGGCGTGTGCGGGTCAGGGGCGCGGACATGTGGAGCATGTGCCGGCACTGGACGCACAGACGGGTGCCAAAGGGGGAAGTTCCTGGACTGGGGGGTTGACCGACGAGGGCGTCGGTCTTCTAAGGGGGGAAGGATGTGAGATCCTGGCTCAGGGCTTAATAGGATTGATAGGATACTCATACCAACAAGTTGCAACTTCTTTTCCGGAAGCTCATTCGAAAAGAACTCCGAGGTTAAGCGTGCTTGGCCCGGAGTAATTTGAGGATGGGTGACCGACTGGGAAGTCCTTCCCGGGTGCGCACGAGTGAGGACAAAGTGCGCAGAAAAGAGTAGTGTTGGTCTGTGGGGCCAGTCTAGAAATCCTAGAGAGCTGCCAGAGGTGACAGGCTCGGCCCGGGAGTGGCCGGGGTGTTACAAGCACATGCTAGGAACAAAACTAACACATGCAAGGGAGCAAGCAACTTTCAATGTATATATGAATTAAATACAAGTTGCCGCAAGGAGGAAGCATTGGATATGAGATAGGTAAGTGATAATCCAATTGATTTGGCTTGGTGAAATAAAACCATGAAGATCCCTTAATTCTTCAAAAATAGCCAAGTCACCAATGTCCTCCATAAACACCTATTGATCAAGTTGGAGCTTGTTGGTCCCCAACCAAGTTGGGTCCTAAGAGGTTAGTCACAATAGGCTTGGGAACCCAAATGGTGCTTTTCATGCCACCACTTTGAGCTTCCACATACTTGGCAAACACATTGCCAACTCTATCCTTCCTAAGTGAATATGCATTATCAATTATGATAGGAGAGGAAGAGGTACCGTTAGAGCATGAAGAAGCAAAATGACCTTTGCCACGGCAAAGGTAGCAACACCGACTCTTCTTCTTCTTAATAGGCTCCTCAACTTGAGGAGCATTGGCTTGAGTCTTCTAGGAGGTGGCCGTTACTTGAGGAGTTGGCCGGATTCTTGATTTGAACTTGGCCCTTCTTCTTCTTCTCAACCTTGGACTTGTTCTTGTTGTTGGAGTTGAATCCAAGTCCACTCTTGTCATTGGGGGATTGTTGCACACTCAACATGTTGTCAAGTGCACGCTTCCCTTCATGACACTTTTCCAAGCCTTTCTTCATAGAAGTGGCTTGGGCCTTGAGCTCTCCTCTTTTCTCTACATGGTTAGTGATAACACAAGAACTAGAGGAGGTAGATGCATCATTGTTAGAGAAACAAGGCAAAGAAAGTAATTCATCACATGATGTACCAACATTTTTAGTGGATGAACTACTAGGACTAGCACATGGCAATATAGCATTTTTGGTTAAGGTTGTGCTATCATCCACATGAGGCTCACAAGATGTTACCTTGGTAGTGAGGGCCTCATGAGCTAACTTTAGACGAGCATAGGATGCTAGAAGATCATCATTAGAGCTAGATACCTTTTCATGACTTTCTTCCAACTCCCTATACTTGCAAGTTAGCAACTCAAGTTGAGCTCGTAGCTCAACATTCTCCTTCAAAGTAGATGATTCACAAGAAATAGAGTTAGTGAAAGTGCATGGTTGCCCCCATGCATGGTTTTGGTAATTAATGACAATCTCTATGGACTAATGTTTGTATTAAGCTATATTTGTAGGTGTGTCCATTGCGTTGCTTGATCTCCATTTGTTGGAGGCAAGGTTAAGGGAAGAAAAGATTTGTGTTGATCAAGGCTAAGTGCGGGTTGATCGACACTCAAGTCCAAGTGAAGATATGCCGAAGAGTGCTTTCCCCATCTTGGTGTATGGGCGAGCGTCATGTGAATATTCACCAAGCGAAGCGCAATCAAGAAAGGTGGTTCGCCTTGAGGAGATGAAGATCGTCTTCATCGACCTCAAGTGGATTAATGCGCAAGGCAAAGGTATGATCTTGATAGGTTTTTTATTTTACCGGTCTCATGATGTTAGTGGAGAGACCGGGTTATAGGATAGTTAACCTTACTATCAAGAGGGGCTCTCGACCGAGTATCCTGATCGTATCGTTCGTGGAAAGCTCAAACCTTTGCATCCTTGCATCCTTGCAATCATCTTTATTGGTTCTTATTTGGCTTTTATCCTTGTGAGAATTTAGAGCTTGTGTTCATCTCCATACCAAGCTCTAGTTCATTAAAAACGGATTTCATGAATATCTTCTTGGGTTTTGATATTGGAGTTTTTCCGGTTTGTCTCTTCTAGGAGAGGTCAAACTCTCTCCTTTTGATTTCCTCCTCACATGATGGACAATGATGTTTCTCTGCATGATCTTGTAGAGCTTTTCGTTGCGAGTCTAACGAGCCCAAGATCATCGAAAACGGAGTCCGGTTGCAAAAGATACGGCATTTTCGGTTTGCAAAAGAGAGTTTAACCTTTCCCCAAACGAAAACGTAATATCTTGTTGGACTATGATGTTTCTCTGCATATTCTTGTAGTGCTCGTTGTGACGATTCCAACGAGTCCAAGATTATCGGAAACGGAGTTCGTATGCGAAAGTTATTGCGTTTTCGTTGTCGGAAATGGAACATGAAGGAAAGGCAGCGCATCAGGCTAGCTGGCCCCCTGGCCGGCCCAGGCCGGGCGGTTCTGGGGGGTGGCCGGCCTCCAGGCCAGCCTAGGCCGGGCTCCAGGACGGGCGGCTCTGATGGGTCAGGCCGAGCACTAGGCCGGGCGGCTCTGGGGGCGGCCGGCCTCCCGCCGGTCCAGACCGGTCCTCAGGCCGGCTGCCCTGTGTGCCTCACGTGAAGATCTGTGGCCGGCTGCCCTGTGTGCCCCGCGTGAAGATCTATGGCCGGCCCCCCGGCCGGCCTAGGCCGGGCACCCTGCAGCTTCCCAACGGCCATAATTTTGGCCTCCTATTTAAGGGGTTTCTTCCCCAAATAAATCCTAACCTTTTGCCAACCTCTTGAGCTATTTTCTCCCCTCCATTGTTGACCTTCTCAAGCTTGGCTTTCTCTCAATCCCTCCAATGATTCTTGCCCAAACTTAGGGATTCAAGAGAGGTGATCGAGATCTACCATTCCACCAATCAAAATCCCCTCTAAGTGAGTGAATCTTGTTGATCTAGATTTTGGGGTTGCTTTGTGTTCATCCCCTTTGTTCTTCCTCTCTTATTCCCCCCAAAGCATTTGTTGCTTGGTTGGAATTTGAGAGTGAAGGATTTTGACCAATTTGTGTGTTCTTGCCTCTTGCATTTGTTGCATCGGGTTGCTCTCCCTACGGTGATACGTGAGGATCGACGTTGAGAAGCTTGTTACTCTTGGGTGCATTGTGTTCCCAAGAGCTTTGTGCCTCTTGGGTGCATTGTGTACCCTAGACGGTGGTGGTGCCATGAAGACTTCGACTTGTGAAGCTTCGGCAAGGTTTGGGAGCCCCCAATTGAGTTGTGGGTGTGTGCCCCAAGAAGAGTTGTAAAGGGCTCCGGAATCTGCCTCGAAGGATTCCGATAGTGGAAGGTGAACCAATCCCTTGGGTGAGGTTCATCGGAGAATAGGGTGAGGCCTTTGTGGCATCTTGAGTAGGCCTCTTGTGGCGAGCTCACACCCCTCCAACGAGACGTACTCCCTTAACAAGGAGGAACTCGGGAATACATCCTCGTCTCCGCGTGCCTCGGTTATCTCTATCCCCGAGCTTTTACTTATGCAATTTACATTGTGATAGCCTTCGTGCTTGAAGTTTATATCTTGCTATCACCTTGTTTCTTGCCTTGTTTAGCATAAGTTGTTGGTGCACTTTAGGTAAACCTAGAATTTTAGGTTGAACACCTAGTTTTATTCCGCAATTATCAAGCCCCTAAATAGAAAAAAAAAATTAATCACCTATTCACCCCCCGCCCTCTAGGCGACATCGGGACATCGTTTGTTCTTTCAATTGGTATCAGAGCCTCATCTCTCTTGTTTGGCTTTACCGCCTAGAGAGTAAAGATGTCGTTTAGAGGGTTAGTGCACGATTCCATGTTTATATTCAATGGCACAAATTTTAATGTTTGGAAAACTCATATGCTTAGTCACTTACGGGTCTTGGACCCCAATATTGAGCGTATCTTAGATATAGGTTTTTCTCCTCCAAAGGATTATGAAAGTACGACTTTAGAGGATGAGAAAAACTTATATCTAGATGCTCTAACTTCTAATGAGTTTTTCAAATTTGTAAGTGTTGTAGTTTTTGAGTCAATCATGCCTCTCCGGGATGCTCATGATCTTTGGACCAAGCTTCAAGATAAATATGGAGTGTCCAACTCTATTGAGGATGATTGCTCTCCCTCCACCTCCGGCCGTGACGAGTTCTCGTCTTCATCTACTTCACCAAAATGTGGTAAGCCACAAACTAATGTGATGGTGAGTAGTGATAGGTTTTGCAATATTGATAGTGAGCTCATTTTTTATGATCTTTTATCTCTATCTTGTTGCAATGCCTCATCTTTGGACTTAAACTCTTCTAGCACTCCAAATGTCATACATGCTAGTGTTGATAGTCCTTGCATATCATCCAAAAATTGCTTAGATAAATCTCTTGATGATATGCTTGCTTTATCTTGTTCCCATGATAAAAATGCTTGTGTTCCCTCTAACTTTTGCATGAACAATAATGTAGAGGAAACCCAATCAACTATGGAACAAGATGTGAACTTGAGTAGTTCAAAAATTATTTGTTCTTCTTCATCCATCACTCATTTCCTTATGGCTAAATCTTCTAGTAGTGATGATAATAATAATGATAATGATAATAATGATGAAGAAGATGATATGGAAAAGGTTAATGCTCTCCTTCAAAATAAAGGTCTAATAATTCTTAAAGCCCTTCCTAACAATAAAAATGCTCAAGCTATCCTCTTTGAAATTATGGAAACGCTAATTGAGCGCGGGGAAACTATTGAGGCCTTGGAAGCAAGCCTTGAAGAGAAGGGTAAGATCGAAAGAGACGATGCTATGGAGAAGGCATCGTTAGAAGATGCTCTTGAGGAAGAGCAAGAGACTCGGGCTTCTCTAGAGGAGAAACTAGAATCTATCGAGGAGTCTCATAATGATATAATTGCTAAAATCATTAAAGAACGTGACCATGCTCATGCTAAATATAAAGTCACGAAAAATGAAAATGCTAGATTAAATGATGAGCTTGCCAAGTTGACTTCTTCTATTCCTAATGTAAATGATGCTTGTGCTACTAACTCTATTTCTTGTGAAGCATCTGATACCCACAAGTATAGGGGATCGTTGAAGTCTTCGATGTGTAAGTATAGTATCGATCCCACGAGGAGTAGAAGGTATAAGTATTTATCCTCTCAAATAAGAGTGTCACTTCCCTTATTATCTATGCACTAGACAAACTAAAATGATTAAATGATGCAAGTGTTTTTGGGTTTTTGGTGTAGAGTTTGCAATAAAGTAAAATGCTGAAAATGCAATATGACAAGTGAAAGCTCTCAAAGAGAGAAAGCCCAATCCTCTATGCAGCAAGAGGACAAGCTCAAGTGTGTGTTTCTTATAGGTGGAGAGAGTTCCCAAGGGCTACTTAGACTTCATGGCATAAATATTTCTAGAACAACAAGGTGAACATTTTGTCAAGTTTTAATCTTCTTTGGACGGAGCCATAATTAGGAATAGCTAAATAAATAAACTAAACCTCTTATGATGGATCATGTGGACAAGTAAATGACTACACAAGAGTTATTAAGACATAAAGTCCCACCATAGCATTAATCTTTAAGGTCCCCGATACTAATACCCCATAAAGTAACTTCATGATTCGGTCTTGGGTTTACGTGTCCTCCCAAGTCTTCCTCAATTCATTACATTATGGTGTTCTCCTATGAGCCCATATAGGTGAAGTGATATGCAGTCGACGTTCGCACAACACCATAATAGAATTACATCAAAGATAAAAAACTAGACAAAATACCAACACATGTCATATAAAAATCATTGCCAATTCATCCTATACCCCCAGGAACATGAGAGAACTACTCACAACGCCAAGACATTATATGATTCAGTGGTACAATTGATACAACACAATCTGAAACTACGATCTCCCCACAAAACAATGACAAGTAGCAATTCATAAACATGTAGAATAGCACTTAGACAATAGCTAGGGATCAAACAATCTCAAACTATGAGGGGATGAAGTGGATCACGAAGATGGTGATGGAGATGGTGCTGGTCTTGACGGTGGTGTTGATGGAGACTCCGGAGGGGGGATGGAGAAGACCTCCGGAGGTGATTCCGGCGGCGTTTCCCCCCTCCGATCTTCTCCGGTGGCAGCCTTCTGTCTCTCTGTTTCTGGTTTTGTGTTTCTCCGCCGCCTCCCTCTGGAAAACGTCGGGGGACTATTTTTATAGTCGTTTTTAGGTCACGAGGAAGCTTCGGGAAGAAGGATCAACGCAAACGGAGCCACGAGGCCCAAAAGAGGTGGGCCCACGTGGCCAGGTATAGGGGCCGCATGGGGCACCCTCTTTTGCCCCTCCGGCCTCCGTTTGCTTGCTTCCTTCGCTCCTGGGTCTTCCTCCTTAAAAAAAATGATCCCCGTAAATTTTCAGCTCATTATGATGTCGTTAAGGCCCTGAAATAAATAAGGAAAGAAATAAGGTTTTTCTACCTGTGCAGGATTAATTCCATAAATAGGGGAAATCATTATTAATTACCAAAAATCATTAAATAACAGTAATATACCCCTTATATGATGGAAATATAAATGGAATACAAGTATTATAGTGCAAAGTTCATGTATGCATTTTACATGCATCAGCATCTATGTCAACGGAGAATGTTGAGCTAAGGGCTCAACTTGAGTTGCTAACTAGCAAGTATAGGGAGTTGGAAGAGAGTCATGAAAAGCTATCTAGCTCTAATGATGATCTTCTAGCATCCTATGCTCATCTAAAGTTAGCTCATGAGGCCCTCACTACCAAGGTAACATCTTGTGAGTCTCATGTGGATAATAGCACAACCATAACTAAAAATGCTATATTGCCATGTGCTAGTCCTAGTAGTTCATCCACTAAAAATGTTGCTACATCTTGTGATGAATTACTTTCTTTGCCTTGTTGCTCTAACAATGATGCATCTACCTCCTCTAGTTCTTGTGTTATCACTAACCATGTAGAGAAAAGAGGAGAGCTCAAGGCCTAAGCCACTTCTATGAAGAAAGGCTTGGAAAAGCGTCATGAAGGGAAGCGTGCACTTGACAACATGTTGAGTGTGCAACAATCCCCCAATGACAAGAGTGGACTTGGATTCAACTCCAACAACAAGAACAAGTCCAAGGTTGAGAAGAAGAAGGGCCAAGTTCAAATCAAGAATCCGGCCAACATCATTTGCTTCAAGTGCAAGGTTGAAGGGCACCATGTTCGGGATTGCCCAATGAAGAAGAAGCCTCTTAGTGAGAAGCAACTAGGTAAGCGGCCTCTTGTTCAATCTCGTGCTCAACCACGAGTTGACTCAAGTTGAGGAGCCTATTAAGAAGAAGAAGAGTCGATGTTGCTACCTTTGCCGTGGCAAAGGTCATTTTGCTTCTTCATGCACTAACGGTACCTCATCCAACCCTATCATAGTTGATGATGCTTATTCTCTTGGGAAGGATAGAATTGGCAATGTGTTTGCCAAATATGTGGGAGCTCAAAGTGGTGTCAATAAAAGCACCATTTGGGTTCCCAAGCCTATTGTGACTAACCTCTTAGGACCCAACTTGGTTGGGGACCAACAAGCTCAAACTTGATCAATAGGTGTAAATGGAGGACATTGGTGACTTGGCTATTTTTGAAGAATTAAGGGATCTTCATGATTTTATTTCTCAAGCCAAGTCAATTAGATTATCACATATCTATCTCTTATCCAATGCTTCCTCCTTGCGGTAACATGTATTTAATTCATATATTCATTGAAAGTTGCTTGCTCCCTTGCATGTGTTAGTTTTGTTCCTAGCATGTGCTTGTATGTGATATGCTACCTTCCTACTTGTCTTGTTACTCAAGGTTATGTAAGATAGTTGTGTATCATGTATGTGTAACTTTGTGTTGAGCTTTTTGGATCTTGTGTTGATTTCAATTGGCTCTTTTGATAGATTAATGAACTATCCCATTTTGGGGGAGTGATGTGCTTTGTGCACCTCACGAACCTAAAATGTGTATACATGAGGCACACCACCTAGTATTGATATTTCAATATTATCTAGCTACTATGTGGTATGTCATATTCATGAGAAATTCAATTTCTACAATGTCCATTAATTTCTCTAGTTGGTTTTATTTGCCTCTTGTTTAAAAATAAATGAATTATCACATTATGGGGGAGTAATAAGCTATGTGCATATTACAATCCCATAAAAATGTGAACATTTGAGGTTTGCCACTTAGATTTGATATTGCAAATTATCTCTTTCCTATGTGGCATGTGTGCTCAAACAAGTTCCAATTTTCCTTTGTGGTTACCCTTTGGTTCTTGTTTGTGTGAGTTTGCTTGGTGTGGTTTTTCTCTAATATCCATTTCCATATATTATGTGAGAAACCATTTGTTTCTTTTTATTCTAACTAGGGGTGGGCATATAACCCGAAAACCGAATTACCAAACCGTTTAGACCCGGACCGAAGCCGAACTAACCGAAACCGATTAGTTCGGTACTGCGCTCGGTTAGTAGATGTGGATAACCGAAATAAAATCGGTGATTTCGGTCTAAGTACTCGGTCAACCGAACAGACCGAGGAACCGACGCCCACCCCCTCCACCCGCAGCGCAGACGAGGGCATTAAAGTTCCTCCCCAAAATATCGTGACCCGCTCGCATATTTCCTGCCGAAATATCGCAGATAAGGATCCAGTATCTGTATGCCTGAGTGCACGTATCGCTGTCTATAGAAAGCTGGACGCTGGCAACCTTTGCTTAGGTTTTTTTTTGAGGATAGTGCTTAGCTACTTGCAGCCCAGAGAAAGCCCATAGGAAAACTTTCCAGGCAGCCCAGCATGATCTTGTGCAGCATATCTACCCAGGTCTATTCGGCCCATTCGGTGGACCGAACCGATTTCTCGGTGCACCGATCCCTCGGTTACGTGAAACTGCATAGACCGATCGGTCCTAGCTTTCTAAGAACCGAAATAATTAACTAACCGAAGGACCGAACCGATCGGTTCGGGGGAACCGAATGCCCACCCCTAATTCTAACCATGGCTTTGCCGGTTGGTTCGAATAATTGAAACTACCAACAAACCTTTTTCAAAATATGGCGTTTTAATTCTTATCTCTTGCCTTATGCTTATTTGTTGTGAAGTTGGTCTTGAACATCATTCCTATATACCACCGAGAAATATCTCCATATACTCCTTGTCCATGACAAGTGATTCTAGTAATTGTGGTGGATTTTGTAGATCATCTTCACATTAGTCTCTTGCGTTGATTTGCTTTATCTATTACCTTCCTTGCCTTTTGAATGGATCCTATTTGTCAATTGGTAGTGTTTAGTGTTGTAAATAAAATATGGAGAGTAATGATCCCTTGTGCATGCATTTTGTATTCAAATGCAAATATCAAAGATAATGCATGAATATTGGGGGAGCATTCCTTTTTATTTAGAACACTAACCTATCTATCAATTTTTGATCCTTTCAATTGGCATTTGATTCTTTATCTTGTGTTGGTACCTTCAATTGGTATTAATTGGAATTTAATATCTCCTCCATAGATATTTGTTCCAATTGATATTTATTGTGGGAGTCTTGATACCTTTTTGCTGTATCTTACTTTACTTGATTTCGGTCAAGATTTATCCTCTTCTTGTTATCTTTTCTCCTAGTTGGTATTTTTTGTTTTTAATTGGTATCTTACTTTCAATTGGTGTCTTATCTCTCATGTGTTGCTTGAGTTGATTCCTATTGATATCACACTTCATGTGTTGATGTGTTTTGGAATCAATCATTTGTTGGTTTGATTTTTTTCCTCAATCATGTGTTGATTTGGATTTTGATATAATTTGGACAACCTTTTGTGTCACACTTTTGTGTGCTCTCTTCTTGGTTGACTTGGTGTTTCTGTCCAAATTGTATCTTGTTTGGTTCTTGTAAGTCTATGTATGCATATTTACTAATATATATTCTATATGGCATGCTAGTCTTTCTTCATCCAATATATAGGGGATACTCCTCCGAATCCTAAATCGGCTAAGATGTGCATGAAATTCAATTTTATATCTATATGCACATATTTATGTGGAGTATGTCCTATATATTGTAGTTCATCTAACTACTATGGGACCCAATGAGTTTTGGAACCATTTTGTACTCTAATTGTGTTTTAGGTACAATGGATATGCATTGGATGCTTGCCTCATTCATAAGGAAGGTGTTCTCACCATGTGATTTTTGGAGTCGAGCTATGATGACTAACAAAGGATCATCTTCGTCATCACCAATGCATCTCGGTAACAAGTATCAATCCCATGCTTACTTTACTAGTCTCAACCATGTGTAGGTTGCTTCTTGGCATGAAATCTCTTATATGCAATTGTTGTGGTTTTGGCCTTTTCCTTCACTTAATATATCTTTGTGATATGTGTGCTGACTTTGCAAAAACCTTTTCTTCAATTGATATTATTTCCTTGTGATACTTGTTGCCTAACTCAAAGCATCTCCACTATCTCTTGTTCCCTTAGTGATATGTGTGATGCATTTGATATATTTGGAGTTCATTCATATACAATGAGATAAATTTGAGCTATGTGCTATGCTTTTAAGCGATAATCTCTTTTTGTATATTTATGACTTCCTTTTGGATACCTTGTCCTTTATTTTAAACCATTTCGTATGTATATGTTTCTTTGTGGATGTATATCTTCAATGGTTTGTCTATTTAGAAACCTATACATATGAGAGAGGTCACCTTTAGTTGGTATCCTAATTCTTTTGAGCTACCTTGCTTTTATTTATAATTCTTTGGTGGCTCCAAATTTATCTCATGAGTGCTTGTCTCTTTGTTTATTGGTATCTTTACACACTCATGTATTTGTTGAAGATCTTTTACCTCATGCTTACCATGGTGAGCATGTTGATTTTTATTGGCTAAATGATCTCACTAGCTTTTGGCATTTTCAATTGGTTTTAGTTTCCAATTGGTATCCCTAAGCTTGTGAACATATTTCTCTAAAAGATTTTTTATCTCGGTTGGGCCTATCTTATGATGTTTTTTTGAAAATTGGTATCTCCTTATGGCTCAACCACATCTTTGGTGCAAGTGCTATGATTTGCTTTTGCATTATGCACTATTGCACTTGTTGCGTGTTCTAGATGATTTGGGGGTAGCAAGGATGCCATATTTGTGCACTCCTCAATAGTGCATGAACATTGGGGAGCTTCTCCATTTTTATTTAGAACTCTCGCTTTGGATCTTTTGATTGCTTTTCTCCTTTGTGGAGATGTTTAAAATGATTTCACCTTTTTTGCAATCTTTGGATCCTCAATATAGTTTGATTTCCTCTAATTATTCGTCAATGAATAAGTGCATTTGATTTCACTCATATCTTGAGAAATGCACACCTTTATGGAGGAACTCTTATTATATTGGCTCTCTAAATTTTTCTTCCCATTTCGGCAATCGATGCCAATGGGGGAGAAGTTTAGAGGGTTTAAGGGAATTTGGGTTTTATGCTTTTGTTGCATTTGCCTCACATGCGCTTGCATCCTTGCTCGTTTGTCTTGCAAGGATGTTTTATTCATTATATAAACCCTCTTAATAAGGGATTGTCATCAATTACCAAAATGGGGGAGATTGAAAGTGCATGGTTGCCCCCATGCATGGTTTTGGTAATTAATGACAATCTCTATGGACTAATGTTTGTATTAAGCTATATTTGTAGGTGTGTCCATTGCGTTGCTTGATCTCCATTTGTTGGAGTCAAGGTTAAGGGAAGAAAAGATTTGTGTTGATCAAGGCTAAGTGCGGGTTGATCGACACTCAAGTCCAAGTGAAGATATGCCGAAGAGTGCTTTCCCCATCTTGGTGTATGGGGGAGCATCATATGAATCTTCACCAAGCGAAGCGCAATCAAGAAAGGTGGTTCGCCTTGAGGAGATGAAGATCGTCTTCATCGACCTCAAGTGGATTAATGCGCAAGGCAAAGGTATGATCTTGATAGGGTTTCTATTTTACCGGTCTCATGATGTTAGTGGAGAGACCGGATTATAGGATAGTTAACCGTACTATCAAGAGGGGCTCTCGACCGAGTATCCTGATCGTATCGTTCGTGGAGAGCTCAAACCTTTGCATCCTTGCATCCTTGCAATCATCTTTATTGGTTCTTATTTGGCTCTTATCCTTGTGAGAATTTAGAGCTTGTGTTCATCTCCATACCAAGCTCTAGTTCATCAAAAACGGATTTCATGAATATCTTCTTGGGTTTTGATATTGGAGGTTTTTCCGGTTTGTCTCTTCTAGGAGAGGTCAAACTCTCTCCTTTTGATTTCCTCCTCACATGATGGACAATGATGTTTCTCTGCATGATCTTGTAGAGCTTTTCGTTGCGAGTCTAACGAGCCCAAGATCATCGAAAACGGAGTCCGGTTGCAAAAGATACGGCATTTTCGGTTTGCGTAAGTGAGTTTAACCTTTCCCCATTTTTTTTATAATATCTTGTTGGACTATGATGTTTCTCTGCATATTCTTGTAGTGCTCGTTGTGACGATTCCAACGAGTCCAAGATTATCGGAAACGGAGTTCGTATGCGAAAGTTATTGCGTTTTCGTTGTCGGAAATGGAACATGAAGGAAAGGCAGCGCAGCAGGCTGGCCGGCCCCCTGGCCGGCCCAAGCCGGGCTGCAGTCCTAGCGGCTCTGGGGGGTGGCCGGGCTCCAGGCCGAGCGGCTCTGAGGGGTGGCCAGCCTCCAGGCCGGCCTAGGCTGGGCACCAGGCCGGGCGGCTCTTGGGGGCGGCCGGCCTCCATGCCGGCCCAGGCCGGGCGGCTCTGGGGGGCGGCCGGCCTCCCGGCCGGCCCAGGCCGGTCCACAGGCCGGCTGCCCTGTGTGCCCCGCGTGAAGATCTGTGGCCGGCCCCCCGGCCGGCCTAGGCCGGGCACCCTGCAGCTTCCCAACGGCCATATTTTTGGCCTCTATTTAAGGGGTTTCTTCCCCAAATAAACCCTAACCTTTTGCCAACCTCTTGAGCTATTTTCTCCCCTCCATTGTTGACCTTCTCAAGCTTGGCTTTCTCAATCCCTCCAATGATTCTTGCCCAAACTTAGGGATTCAAGAGAGGTGATCTAGATCTACCATTCCACCAATCAAAATCCCCTCTAAGTGAGGGAATCTTGTGGATCTAGATTTTGGGGTTGCTTTGTGTTCATCCCCTTTGTTCTTCCTCTCTTATTCCCCCCAAAGCATTTGTTGCTTGGTTGGAATTTGAGAGTGAAGGATTTTGACCACTTTGTGTGTTCTTGCCTCTTGCATTTGTTGCATCGGGTTGCTCTCCCTACGGTGATACGTGAGGATCGACATTGAGAAGCTTGTTACTCTTGGGTGCATTGTGTTCCCAAGAGCTTTGTGCCTCTTGGGTGCATTGTGTACCCTAGACGGTGGTGGTGCCGTGAAGACTTCGACTTGTGAAGCTTCGGCAAGGTTTGGGAGCCCCCAATTGAGTTGTGGGTGTGTGCCCCAAGAAGAGTTGTAAAGGGCTCCGGAATCCGCCTCGAAGGATTCCGATAGTGGAAGGTGAACCAATCCCTTGGGTGAGGTTCATCGGAGAATAGGGTGAGGCATTTGTGGCATCTTGAGTAGGCCTCTTGTGGCGAGCTCACATCCCTCCAACGAGACGTACTCCCTTAACAAGGAGGAACTCGGGAATACATCCTCGTCTCCGCGTGCCTCGGTTATCTCTATACCCGAGCTTTTACTTATGCAATTTACATTGTGATAGCCTTCGTGCTTGAAGTTTATATCTTGCTATCACCTTGTTGCTTGCCTTGTTTAGCATAAGTTGTTGGTGCACTTTAGGTAAACCTAGAATTTTAGGTTGTTGGCTTGTTAATTTAAACACCTAGTTTTATTCCGCAATTATCAAGCCCCTAAATAGAAAAAGTTTTAATCGCCTATTCACCCCCCCTCTAGGCGACATCGAGACATCGTTTGTTCTTTCAGTTAGTAGCACAAGCATCTTTGATATTAGGAATAGAGGAAGACAACTTGGCAAGATCATCATTTAATTTAGCATTTTCATTTTTCGTGACTTTATATTTAGCATGAGTATGGTCACATTCTTTAATGATTTTAGCAATTATTTCATTGTGAGACTCCTCGATAGATTCTAGTTTCTCCTCTAGAGAAGCCCGAGTCTCTTGCTCTTCCACAAGAGCATCTTCTAACGATGCCTTCTCCATAGCATCATCTCTTTCGATCTTACCCTTTTCTTCAAGCCTTGCTTCCAAGGCCTCAATAGTTTCCCCGCGCTCAATTAGTGTTTCCATAATTTCAAAGAGGATAGCTTGAGCATTTTTATTGTTAGGAAGGGCTTTAAGAATAATTAGACCTTTATTTTGAAGGAGAGCATTAACCTTTTCCATATCATCTTCTTCATCATTATTATCATTATCATTATTATTATCATCACTACTACAAGATTTAGCCATAAGGCAATGAGTGATGGATGAAGAAGAACAATTAATTTTTGAACTACTCAAGTTCACATCTTGTTCCATAGTTGATTGGGTTTCCTCTACATTATTGTTCATGCAAGAGTTAGAGGGAACACAAGCATTTTTATCATGGGAACAAGATAAAGCAAGCAAATCATCAAGAGATTTATCTAAGCAATTTTTGGATGATATGCAAGGACTATCAACACTAGCATGTATGACATTTGGAGTGCTAGAATAGTTTAAGTCCAAAGATGAGACGTTGCAACAAGATAGAGATAAAAGATCATCAAAAATGAGCTCACTATCAATATTGCAAAACCTATCACTACTCACCATCACATTAGTTTGTGGCTTACCACATTTTGGTGAAGTAGACGAAGACGAGAGCTCGTCACGACCGGAGGTGGAGGGAGAACAATCATCCTCAATAGAGTTGGACACTCCATATTTTTCTTGAAGCTTCGTCCAAAGCTCATGAGCATTCCGTAGAGGCAAGATTGACTCGAAAACTACAACACTCACAAATTTGCAAAACTCATTAGAAGCTAGAGCATCTAGATATAAGTTTTTCTCATCCTCTAAAGTCGTACTTTCGTAATCCTTTGGAGGAGAAAAACCTATATCTAAGATACGCTCAATATTGGGGTCCAAGACCCGTAGGTGACTAAGCATATGAGTTTTCCAAACATTAAAATTTGTGCCATTGAATATAAACATGTGATCGTGCACTAATCCTCTAAACGACATCTTTACTCTCTAGGCGGTAAAGCCAAACAAGAGAGACGAGGCTCTGATACCAATTGAAAGAATAAGCTATGTCCCGGATGTCGCCTAGAGGGGGGGTGAATAGGCGATTAAAACTTTTTCTATTTAATGGCTTGATAATTGCGGAATAAAACTATGTGTTTAAATTAACAAGCCAACAACCTAATTTCTAGGCTCACCTATGTGCACCAACAACCTATGCTAAACAAGGCAAGCAACAAGGTGATAGCAAGATATGAACTTCAAGCACGAAGGTTATCACAATGTAAAGTGCATGAGTAAAAGCTCGGGTATAGAGATAACCGAGGCACGCGGAGACGAGGATGTATTCCCGAGTTCCTCCTTATTAAGGGAGTACGTCTCGTTGGAGGGGTGTGAGATCGCCACAAAAGGCCTACTCAAGATGCCACAAAGGCCTCACCCTATTCTCCGATGAACCTCACCCAAGGGATTGGTTCACCTTCCACTATCGGAATCCTTCGAGGCGGATTCTGGAGCCCTTTACAACTCTTCTTGGGGCACACACCCACAACTCAATTGGGGGCTCCCAAACTCGTGCCGAAGCTTCACAACTCGAAGACTTCGCGGCACCTCCAAACCGTCTAGGGTACACAATGCACCCAAGAGGCACAAGCTCTTGGGAACACAATGCACCAAGAGTAACAAGCTTCTCAACTTCGATCCCACGAACCTTCGTGGAGAGCACAACCCGATGCAACAAATGCAAAAGGCAAGAACACACAAAGTGGTCAAATCATTCACTCTCAAATTCCAACCAAGCAACAAATGCTTTGGGGGAATAAGAGAGGAAGAACAAGGGGGAGAACCACAAAAGAACTCCAAGAACTAGATCCACTAGGTTCCCCTCACTTAGAGGAGATTTTGATTGGTGGAATGGTAGATCTAGATCTCCTCTCTTGAATCCCTAAGTTTGGGCAAGAATCATTGGAGGGATTTGGAGAGGGCAAGGTTTTCCAAGGACAACAATGGAGGGAGAGAGAGTGAAATTCGTGCAGCCAAAAACCTTAGGGCAAATGGGGAAGAAGGGGGCCTTTTATAGGTCCCCTGAAAAACTAGCCGTTGGAGGCCACTCAGACCGGAGACTCTGGCCTAAGTGCACCGGAGACTCCGGCCGGGGCCGGAGATTCCGGCCTGCCTCCGGACAGCTTCCGGTCTGGCACCAGAGGCTCACCACACTTGGGTAAAACGCAGGAAAACACCTTGAGACCGGAGATTCCGGGTCCTCTGGCCGGAGACTCCGGCCGGGCCGGAGACTCCGGACCATCTCCGGTGAACCTCCGGACTGGCAACAGGAACGCACCACAAGAAAGCCACTTACCAGCGAAAAACGAAGGACCGGAGATTCCGGGTCCTTTGGCCAGAGACTCCGGCCAGGGCCGGAGTCTCCGGACCATCTCCGGGTAGATCCAGCAGCAAATCCAAAGGCCCATAACTTTTGCAAATGAACTCCGTTTTCGATAATCTTGGACTCGTTGGAATCATCACAACGAGAAAAAAAATATTATGCAGAGAAACATCATAGTCCAACAATATATAATACGACCAAAAGGGGAAAGATAAAAACTCTTTTTCGCAAACCGGAAAAGAAATATCTTTTGCAAATGAAGTCCAAATGACATGAAATCAATTTTGTTGGAAAGAGGACGACAAATGCAACCTTTGTAAATGGCAAACAAGCAATGGAGATTTTGCAAAGAAATGGAAGAGATAAATCTTCCGCACTCATGAACCGGCAAAATCCCCAATACCGAAAACGCAATAGGGGACGCATATGAAAACCGTTTTCGGTGACCTTGGCCTTGTCATGACGAGCACGACAGGCACCAAGACCACACCACGATAAGATACAAATAAGTGTTGGGAATATGCCCTAGAGGCAATAATAAAATGGGTTATTAAGCATATTCAAGTTTATGATAATAGTTTATTATCCATGCTATAATTGTATTAAATGGAAACATAACACATGTGTGGAATATAAACACCAGGAGTCCCTAGTGAGCCTCTACAGGACTAGTTCGTTGATCAAGAGATAGTTAGAGTTTCCTAACTATGGACTTGTTATAGTCACTTGATAATGGAGTCATATCATTAGGAGTAATGGTGTGATGGACATGACCCAAATAAGAGTTGCAATTAATCGTGTCACAAAAGTTTTGTTGTCAACACTTTTAATATGCCAAATATAGTTTCCTTAGACCATGAGATTATATCACTCCCTTTCACCGGAGGAATGCTTTGTGGACATCAAACGTCATTTCGTAACTGGGTGATTATAAAGGTGGCTTTCAGGTATCTCCGATGGTGGGTTGTTGGGTGATATGAATCGAGAGTGGGATTTGTCCCTCCATGTGATGGAGAAGATATCTCCAGGCCTTCTCGGTAATATAGCATCAAAAGTCTGCAGACATGTGATTAGGTTGTAATCACGAGGATCCTATATTATGGACGAGTAAAGAGAACTTGCCGGTAACGAGATTAAACTAGACATGGGGATGTCAACGATTATATCTCGGGCAAGTAAAATATCGTGAGACAAAGGGAATCGTATATGGGATTAATTGAATCTCCGGCATCGTGGTTCAATCGAGAAAAGGTTTTCGTTGAGTGTATAGGAATTAATATGGGCATCCCGGTCCCGCTATTAATTATTGATATGATCATGTCTATGCATTCTCGAACCCGTAGGGTCACACACTTAACGTTCTGATGAAATTAGGTTTTGCGATGAATTAAATGATGAAACGAACGAATGGTGATTTGGAGTCTCGGATGGGATCCCGAACGTCACGAGAGGTTTCGAAAAAGTTCCGGAAATTATTTGCAGGGTACCGGAAGGTTCCGGAATGTTCTAGAAGGTTCTAGAAGTGGGACCACATATTGTATGGGGCCCACATGGACCAAAGGGGTGCAGCCACCACATGGTGTGCCGCACCACCCAATGGCCCACATGGGCAATGCGGCTAGGAAAGGGGGGAACCCACTCCTAGTTGGACTAGGAGTTGGGCCCTCCACCCTTTAGGAAAGGGGCCCAAGGAGGAGTCCTAGTTGGACTCCAACTTGGGGGGCAAGGCAAGAGGGGGCCGGCCGGCCCCTGCCTTAAACCCTAGCCCGGCCACCTATAAAAAGGGGGGAGGGGAGGGGTGCGGCACACCCAAGGGAGCCACCCCAGCCGCACCACCTCCTCCACCCTAAACCCTAGCCGCGCCACCCCTCCCCGAAGGGCTGCCGCCGCCTCTCCTCCATCTAGAGCTGCCGCACCACCCCTCCCCGAAGGGCTGCTGCGCCACCTCCTCCTCTCCCTCTCCTCTTGCTTGGCTTGGCGAAGCCCTGCTCGTGGAGATCGTCATCATCACCGGCACTACCGTCGTGCTGCTGAGATCATCAAGGCCACATCCTCTCGCTTGCGGGATCAAGGAGTTGACGTCTTCATCGAGCCGTACGTGTGGACACCGCGGAGGTGCTGCCCGTTGCTGCACTTCACCGGATTGGATCTCGAGGATAATACATCTCCTCGCGACTAGACGAGTCTAGTTGCGGGGATCGACTAGCCAACCCCTGCACCGACAAAACGCGTTTGTTGATCTTCAAGGGTAAGAGATTGGATCTCATCTTCATTATCATCATCTAGTAGATCTAGATCCTTGGGGTTTATTCCGCTTGCCGCGTAGGAAACATTTTTGTTTTCCTTGCTGCGACCCCTTCAGTGGTATCAGAGCCTAGATCTATTCGTAGATGTTGGTGCGATTAGAACACAAGGAGTTGTGGGCATTGATATTTTATGTTGCTAACTTCTCGCGTGCACTTTGCATCTTTGCGGTATTGTGAGATTGAAGCGGCCCGGACCAACCTTACTCGTCCACGCACGAGAGACCGGTTCGACGACTGACATGCAACTTGTTTTGCATAAGTGGCTGGCGGGTGTCTGTTTCTCTTGCTTTAGTGAGGATGCAATTTTCAATGGAATGCCTTTCAAAAGGATGAGTAAATAAGAAACTATTATATCACCGTTGTGGTTTTGTGTAGATTAGAACGGTTCTATCTCGTTGACCCAAGCCATGTAAAATTTGCATAAACAAAGTAGAGGACGTCTAACTTGTTTTTGCAGAGGGGGTCATGTGATGTGATATGGCCAATATGTGATTTGTGATAATGTATGCAATGATCATGTTTGTAATATTTCGCGACTTGCATGTCGACGAGTACGGCAACCGGCAGGAGCCATATGGTTGTCTTATATTTTATGTGACCTGCGAGTCATTGAATCACCATGTAATTGCTTTACTTTATTGCTAAGAGTAGCATTAGTTGTAGTTGCAATAGTTGGTGGTCAACCATGGTGATGGCGCCAAGATGATGGAGATCATGCCGGAGATGGAGATCATGCCGGTGCTTTAGAGATGGAGATCAAAAGCATAAGAAGAAAGGCCATATCATATCACAATTATGAATTGCATGTGATGTTAATCCCTTTTTATGCACCTTATTGTTATGCTTAGATGTGATCGCGACGGTAGCATGATAAGGTGATCTCTCACGTCAATATCAAGATAATTAAGTGTTCTCCCCTAGTATGCACCGTTGCGAAAGTTCGTCGTTTTGAAGCATCACGTGATGATCGGGTGTGATAGATTCAACGTTCACATACAACGGGTGTAAGCCAGTTTACACATGCGAAAATACTACGGTTGTCTTGACGAGCCTAGCATGTACAGACATGGCCTCGGGAACACGGAACCGAAAGGTTAAACACGAGTCATATGAATGATATGATCAACACTGAGTTGTTCACCATTGAAGCTACATCATCTCACGTGATGATCAGTTGTGGTGTAGTGGATTTGGATCGTGTGTCACTAAACAACCAGAGAGATGTTGAGTTTAGTGGGAGTTCATATATTAATTTGATTAGTTGAACTAAAATTGTCATAAACAAGTGTCCTAAAGATGTCTTTGCAAAATCCTTGTAGATCATGGCCGACTACAGTAGTATGTTTCTTGCTGAGGAGCTGCGTCTCGATGGGTCAAACTTTGCTGAGTGGTACATGCGTCTGAGAGAAGTCCTACACACCAATGGCGAGCTCTACGTGATAGATGAACCTTTAGAAAAACGCCCCGATGTTACTGCTGACTATGAAGGGTACATGGAGTGGTACGATCAAAAGACCACCTACTTGAAAGTCGAGTGGCTGATGTGCACCTTCATGGATTCTAACCTTGGTAGACAATTTGGAAACTTGAGCGCAATGGAGATTGTCGATGAGCTGAAAAGAAGGTTCATAGCACAAGTTAGAGTTGCAAGGTTTGAATGCTTGGATGAATTTCTTTCAACTAAGATGGAAGAAAACACTTGCTTGGAACAACACCTGAGGAAGATGCACCGGCTGTATTTTACTTTGGTGGATGTTTGGAACCATGAGATAACTGACGAGATGGCAATAGATGGGGTCCTGTGCTCGCTTCCCCCTAGCTATAAGAATTATGTCAGGGACTATGTCATGGGAAGGGATTTGATCACTTTCTGTGAGTTTATTTCCCGGCTGCATCATGTTAAAGTGGAACCCATAGCAGGAGAAGTAGTCAATGCAGAAGGTATATTTTGATATACTAGTTATAAATGTTTAAATGTCCCATTTACACTTGTGGTGAGCTAAGTATTTGATACTTGTGCTGTTTTGTGAAAACAGGGCCCGCTGTTTGAGAAGTGCATGGAGGGACTGAGTGGATTTCGCGGGAAGAAGGCAATCAAGGAGTTGATGCTGGCGATGTTCTACTTCTACATTTATCGTTTTAAATTAGAGGATTTGAATGAGTTTTGTAATCGAATTAAGTGTGATCTTATATTAGTGTGTCTCGGTTTGTGAGACGGTCATTCATGTTAAAGACAAGTGGTTGTTCTGTTTTCATGAGTAATCCTTTTTGGAGATCACGTTTCGATTATGAGATTATTGTCCTTTGTTAGATTTAAACGATAATTAGTTAAACACTTATAAAATGAAACATGCTAAAAATGTCCAATGCTTGATAATGATTTTAGTTTTTAATTGTGCTATAGTGTTGAGGGGCATTGGATGCGCATCATCAAGTAGTATGATTAAAAATGCCATTTTTTGAAAAATGCCATGAAAAGCTGAAAATAAACACAAGTGTTGGTTGTATTTTTCAGTGAATAAGAGACATCATTATTTTATGTTCTTCATCGTGAATGAGTAAATAGGAGTATTTATTCATGTCATGATGAAGCCATGGAAGTAAAGGATATTAAGTTAACAAGATAATTGAGTCTTTTCGATTTGATCAAAAGAGACAAAAATATTTGAGTTATTGTTTAGTATGAAGACTTGTGACAAGTGTTATCACAAATTGCAATATTTAGAGTTTATTCAAAAGTGTTTTGATGCACGCTAAAGTATTGTAGTCACATTATATTTTGATATTATGTGGTCATAGAAATGGGTTTTAGAGATAAGGGTTTATTTGTATCATTTAGATTTATTTTGATAACACTCTGTTTTAAATAAAGAATCTATTTAATGATTTGCGTTTCGCATATGAGTTATGTGAAATAGTGGTTTCAATGATTATGAGATAATTAAAAGCCAAACCAAATGGAATTTTTTTGTAGTATGTTCATATGAGATTATGAATAGAGATTCCACAATGTGAGACTAAAAGGGACAAACCAATGTGTTTGGTTGTGTTATGTATTTTAGTGGTTTTATCGTGAAATGGTTTCATGGATAAAAGAATTGTTGGAATAAATTTAGAAAGCTTAAACCTTGCATGTTTATGTATCAAGTGGCACATATGTAAAGTGCTGTGTTGGTTAAAACTTGACACATAAATGAATTTTAATGATGGTGATCATTGAATTTTGGTTTAGCTTGTCTAAAGAGCAGTGGGATTCAAGAATATGAAATTTTGTCAAAGGTTGCAAATAATATTCATGATTTACTTGTCATGTTTGAGAAACAAGACATACCTACAAAACTACAAAAGGAGAAATAGAAACTTTAAATACGAAAGTGACTTAGAGTCATCCTATGTTAAGTTTAAATCACAAAGTAATTGTTACTTGATTTTGTGAAAAGAATGTTTCACATATTTATTTTGCAAAGAGTTTGTGTAGAATAAATAAAACTTAAAGCTGGCATTTCGTATATGAGTTCTCGAATCTTAAGAGTTAAGAAATTTTGGAGGAGTCCAAAGTATCGAGAAAGTGCATAAGAAACTGAGTGGGATCTAATTAACATATGTGGAGACATATATTAAGTTAGAGCAGAAACTAATTTCCATAATCAAAATATGTGGTGACATATGTTTGAATGGGAACTAGTTAATCATGGTCAAATATAAAGATAACATATTTCTGAGTGGGAGCCAAAGTGGCTTCACAATTTAATATGTGTATGGTGTATATTTGAGTGGGAGTTTACAACATCGTGTTTGAATGAAATGGAGATTTCGTGAAATGTTGTAAACATTGTCATGGACCAATGCATAACTTGTGAAGTTAGTTTGAACGTCAAATATCCATGAAGATGGATGTATCTATGGTGGATAGATATGTTTGATAAACATTAAAGTCACATGTTTAATCTAAACAAGTTTTGAAGGAGTTCAAAATAAAACAAGAGAAGAATGGTTCATCTCCTTGTAACATATAGGTGAAACATTGAGTTGAGAACTCAGTACAAAATTGATGGTTGGAGGATATGTTAGAATTCACTATGAATTGTTCATAGGTCTAAACATATTGGAATCATGTGTTTGTATTTGATGATATGTGACCCAAGTTCTTAATTGTAAGAACATGTTAAATGAGGAGTCATTTTTCATGGAATTGAGATGAATTTAGAATATGGTAGACTTGATTGAAGTCATAAAGCCAAACTAAATTGGAGATCTCTTAATATCGGAGTAGCACAGCGAAAGCATGATCGGAAATATCGAAGTGACAAGTTTCACTGTCGATTTGTTGAGTCTACAACATATAGGAGTATATGATTAATTCAAGGATTAAAATAAGATATAATATTTTGGTTTGAGAAAGTTGTTTCAAGATCGAGTGAGTTCCGGATGCATATGTTATGAGAAAGTCCATTTGACTGATCATACATCATATAGCATAAAGGGATACGAATATCTCACTCTATAACCAAACATATTATATGCATTATATGATAATGAGTTTTATCATGGGATGATAGGAAGTTTATCATGTGATGATAAAGTAATGTCAATTAGGTGACAGTTACAATTTTGCAAAGGACATAGAGAGCTGTAAAGTACAGAGCATGGACAGGACCTCTTCCACAAGCAAACATGATCAGCACTAAGACTTCATGAGTGTGACTCCGTGGGTGTTAGATCGGGAAAATGTAAACTAGATTATTGACTCTAGTGCAAGTGGGAGACTGTTGGGAATATGCCCTAGAGGCAATAATAAAATGGTTTATTAAGCATATTCATGTTTATGATAATAGTTTATTATCCATGCTATAATTGTATTAAATGGAAACATAATACATGTGTGGAATATAAACACCAGGAGTCCCTAGTGAGCCTCTACAGGACTAGTTTGTTGATCAAGAGATAGTTAGAGTTTCCTAACTATGGACTTGTTATAGTCACTTGATAACGGAGTCATATCATTAGGAGTAATGGTGTGATGGACATGACCCAAATAAGAGTTGCAATTAATCGTGTCACAAAAGTTTTGTTGTCAACACTTTTAATATGCCAAATATAGTTTCCTTAGACCATGAGATTATATCACTCCCGTTCACCGGAGGAATGCTTTGTGGACATCAAACGTCACTTCGTAACTGGGTGATTATAAAGGTGGCTTTCAGGTATCTCTGATGGTGGGTTGTTGGGTGATATGAATCGAGAGTGGGATTTGTCCCTCCATGTGACGGAGAAGATATCTCCAGGCCTTCTCGGTAATATACCATCAAAAGTCTGCAGACATGTGATTAGGTTGTAATCACGAGGATCCTATATTATGGACGAGTAAAGAGAACTTGCCGGTAACGAGATTAAACTAGACATGGGGATGTCAACGATTATATCTCGGGCAAGTAAAATATCGTGAGACAAAGGGAATCGTATATGAGATTAATTGAATCTCCGGCATCGTGGTTCAATCGAGAAAAGGTTTTCGTTGAGTGTATAGGAATTAATATGGGCATCCCGGTCCCGCTATTAATTATTGATATGATCATGTCTACGCATTCTCGAACCCGTAGGGTCACACACTTAACGTTCTGATGAAATTAGGTTTTGTGATGAATTAGATGATGAAATGAACGAATGGTGATTCGGAGTCTCGGATGGGATCCCGGACGTCACGAGAGGTTTCGGAAAAGTTCCGGAAAATATTTGCAGGGTACCGGAAGGTTCCGGAATGTTCTAGAAGGTTCTAGAAGTGGGACCACATATTGTATGGGGCCCACATGGACCAAAGGGGTGCAGCCACCATGTGGCACCCCCCTCTGACACATATCGCCAGAGAGGCGGTCGCCCCGTGCGCCAGCCCAGGATATCCGGCCGCACGTTACGACAATGCAACATAGCAGAAATATCATTACACAATGGCCCAAAGGGCTACAAATGGTTTTACATGGCCATAAAGGCTTGAAAAATTATCAAGGCCAAGTATGGCACTGGACAGAGTTTAACTGGCAGCGGAAGACAATGATACGGCAACGGCTTAGTGCGGCTCCATTCCACAGGCATCTGGCTGGGCTACTGATCCTAGCACGCTCTTGCTCGATCTCCTTGCTAAGGTAGTAGATGTATCCTCTCAATGTCTGGCCACATGAAAAGCCAGTTTGAGTACGGTGACGTACTCGCAAGAAAACAACCACAAGACATGAACAGTCAAGAAGTCAGGCAACAAGCAGCTAGTGACAGAAAATAATCTAAACATGGCAAGTGTCTACTTACGACAGTCCAAGTGGGTAGCGACATGGCAGCACAACAAATCATGGCATAAGCAAATAATAGGGGTAACACCAGTACAGAGTCCAAGCCAGGTGGGGTTGGATCGTATACCGGTGATCACACAAGAGAACTTACCTGTGACGAATAACGGGAGTGCCCATTGGTACCAAATATTAAACATCACCTGTCATCACCACTAGGCCCAACGGCCTTACCACATATGTCAAACTGCTAGGCCCACTGGCCTCATATCTCTGCTCGGGGCATACACGGCTGACGTTGGCTCGGGCCTAACTCTAGGCTCCCAACGATCACACCGTCACCCCCAAACGCGGGTAACCATCCACGACTCAAGTAACATTCCCTGCATCAGCCTATTGTAATCAGGTTGTTCATCTTTCTTTCAAACCAAACTTAAGTTTAACCTCCGGACTCGACAAAGGACAATAGTGTGACCAACACTGAACTGTTCCATAACCTAGGAACAAGGCTAGCTGCTAGTTGACACACTCTCGAGAGGTTGCAGTTACCACCCATCTAAGTGCACCTTACTTAGCTAGGGCAAGATACACTTACACAACCGTTCACGCTACCAAGACATTCCATGTATAGCTACCGACTTACCACTCGGGCTAAGTCTTATGACGAAGTGAATCCGGCACGTCCCCAACTCATGAGCGACGCCTAGCTCCGGAACCTTCACAAGACTAGCCCCGACCACAACTATGCAGTATCCGACTAGACTTGCCAAGTGGGTAGCATCAAAGGAGGCCTGATAGGTTACATAGGCTACGGCCTTCCCATTTGGGCGACAGTGGTAGTGCGTTCAAGGTTCAGATTGGTGGCACTATGGACTGACCCTATCGAAGTTTGGAGGGATGGTTCATTTATTCCAGTTTCATTTGACAACAAGTCCAACAACAGAAGATTAGTCCAACAAAATAAAGGATTAGCCCATGCAAAACCATAATATCATATCCACATGAAACAGATTTGTCCAATACAAAACCATAATGTTATCTCAACATGAAGCAGAAGCAAAATGCACACAATAGTTCAAGCAATAAGCAATAATAATCATGTAATAATTCAGCAAAGATGAATAAATTCAACCGGGCGATGGCGGAGATGCCTCCGGCCAGTAACAGCCACAGGTTGAGTAAAGAAAATAAAATAGCACAGTCAACCGGGCGAGGGCGGAGATGTCTCCGGCCAGTAGCAGCCACAGGTCGAGTAAGAGAATAAAATAAAATAACAAAATCAACCGGGCGAGGACGGAGATGTCTCCGGCCAGTTGCAGCCACGGGTCGAGTAAAGAAAATAAAATAACACAATTGGTTAGCGTCAACCGGGCGAGGACGGAGATACTTCCGACCAGTGACAGCCACGGGTCGACTACAAAAGTTAGTGGAGGCGTCCACGCGATCCCCTTCCTCCATTCCATTGACTGCGGCGGCTTCCCCAGTCCATCGTCGCCGGAATGGGGAGTGGTGCATGGTACCGTCCAACGCACGCCACCACTCTGCAGAAAAGTAGCCGCTTCAATCCACTTGGGTAGGACCCAACGTGTATTTAGACGGGGTACCGGAACTCAACCCACACTTGATGGGTTTATCGTATTGCAGGAAAGTAAAGGTACATGAAATAATAATACTGAAAGTAGGCGAGATTCAATCCACGTGGGCGGTGCCCAACATGTATTTAGTCGCCGGCCGGAACTCAACCCACACTTGATGGGTTTATCGTATTACAGGAATGAAAACAAAGCCACGATATCTCGTGACGCACAGTTGGCAGGGTGTAAACAAAGCCACGATATCTCGTGACGCACAGTTGACGAATGTAAACAAAGCCACGATATCTCGTGACGCACAGTTGACAGATGACAATAAGCAATAAAATGCACCGATATGACAGGGTAATATGCAAACAAACAAACACCGCTTGAGTGTTCATAGCAAGTGGTTAGCTTGCCTTCGACGATCGTCGCCATTTGGCTTGGAGGGTCACGGACGTCACGATTTGGGGTATCGGTTTGCCGGTACCGCGGGACACCTATGCAAGCATACAAATGTGCTGAGCATACAAACATCTTATAAAAATATAAAACCTATGCCTCTGGATAGAGCTCTTAAAACTAAGAATTTACAATTTTGAATCACCTCAAACGGAGCTACGGTTCAAAAGATATGGCTCGGCGAAGTTTAACTATCTGCTGCCCACTCTGGAAAAAAAAAACAGAACGGGCTGATTTCAGAATCGGGCCGGGCTGGTCGCGTACGTCCGGGAAATACGTCTTCGGCAAGGGAAAGCGTAACAGGCCGGAAGACGCGTCCACTCAACCTGACCGTGGGGCCAGGCCGAGCTGGGGCCCGCCTGTCGGTGCCTCAAGGCGCCACGCTGGCCGCCACGCTGGCGGCCTTCCTCCCCAGCGTCAAGGACGCACGGAAGCGAGCCGATGCGGCTCGGGCCGGCGCGGCCGCTGGTCGCTGCCGCCGCCTCGGTGCTCGCCGCAGGCCGCCGGGGAAGGGGAGGGGCTGGCCCGCTGCGCCGCCTCGGATGGAAACGGCCACGGCCAGGGGGAGGCTCCGGGGCGCCGGGGTCGGGGACGATGACACGGCCGCCATGGCGGCTCCCGACGTCGACCACGGCAGGGAGGGACGGCGGACGCACGGGACGGCTGGCCGGGCCTCACCGCGGCCGGGGACGACGAAACCCATGGCGGGTGTGCGCGCGTGGACGAGGGTGGCGACGCCGAAGCAGGGCAGCCACGGTGACCGGCCAGGTTGGCCGTCTTCCTCACTGCACCACCACCGGCTCTGCCCACGGAAGACCGAGGCGAAGCCTCCACATCCGACGCGCCCGAGGGCAGAGCTCCAGGACACCGGGACGAGCGGCAGGCGACGCACCGAGCTCCGAGCTCGGCCATGGCGGCCTCGGTCTCGATCTCCCTCCCTAGAACGGGCTGGTGCTTGGAAGCTGGCTGGTAAGGTAGGAGAGGGAGTGAGGAGGGAGCTAGGGCAGAGGGGAAATGGGCACAGGGTTTAGGAGCTGCCGATTCCCGGTTTTTAAACAAGGTGGTGACCAGGGTTGGGAGCTGAACCATGGTGAAGTGTTGGTGACCCAACTCAGGGGTTAGGAACGAGAGCCGGATAGGAACGTCGAGCTGGACGCGCAGTGGTGCACAGGGGATTCACTGGTGCCGGGGGATTAGGGCTTGGCAGATTTTGGTCACGCCTAATCGTGCGTCCGGGATGTCCAAAGCGCGACGCGAGCGACATCATCGCGTTCCCGTTGACTCGGGGCATGAAATGGAAAACGGGTCGCACCACTGGGTTCGTAACGACGAGACCAACACAACAAAACTAGAATCACTCAAAGGCGACAAACTTTTATGTATAAGATTTTCAGAAAACCGGGGTTGCGCCAGGTGTTCGATGAAATGACCAGGGCTTTGCGCATCTCAGAAAAATCCCCAAAATTTACAGTAGGTTAGGATAGGTGTATATAGTATGTTTGTGGATTTTTAGCTCAGCTGGACATAGGGACGTTGGTCAAATAAATTGGTGTCCAAAAATGCCCTAATGGCATGGGCATGCCAAGTGAACAAGATAAAAATATATTGACATGATATTCTGTATATGTGGTTATATAAGGGAGTTGGTCAATTGGGCAAAGTGGCAATGCCAAATGATTTTTGTAGCTAGGGGTTGCTTTGGAAATTGCAATTAGGCATAAAAAGGGCATTACAAAGGAAGTACCTCAAATATTGCTCAAATGATGTTGGGACAATGGGGTGAAATACTTAGGAGGTGGAATCATGCTCCTCACCAAAATTTCAGAATTTTTGGATGAGTGGAACGTGTCCAGATAATTTTCGAATTGCAAATGGCATAATAGGATATATGGATAAACTTGGAATTATCGCATGGGACTATGAAATGTTTTTCCATGGGAGTGAGGTATATGTATGAGGGAACCATATGGTATCTTGGTGGCATTTATTTCAAGCTAAAACTGTCATGGTGGCTTTGGTAGGATAGACGGGAGGGTTTTGGAATCTCCAAATAGAATCAACGTTCAACCGGCAAACAAGGGCGTGAAACTATGGTGGAAGTCGACAAGGGTCGGGGATTGATGGGAAATTTCTAAGAGAGTGAAACCAAAGTCGAATCAAAGACCATCTGGTTCAAAGAAAACATTTTGAAAATAGAAAAAGTTTTTCAGGCGCGAGAAAACATCACTAAAATCATGGACGCATTTTTGGGGATGTTACACACCACATGGTGTGCCGCACCACCCAATGGCCCACATGGGCAATGCGGCTAGGAAGGGGGGGGGGAACCCACTCCTAGTTGGACTAGGAGTTGGGCCCTCCACCCTTTAGGAAAGGGGCCCAAGGAGGAGTCCTAGTTGGACTCCAACTTGGGGGGCAAGGCAAGAGGGGGCCGGCCGGCCCCTGCCCTAAACCCTAGCCCGGCCACCTATAAAAAGGGGGGAGGGGAGGGGTGCGGCACTCCCAAGGGAGCCACCCCAGCCGCACCACCTCCTCCACCCAAAACCCTAGCTGCGCCACCCATCCCCGAAGGGCTGCCGCTGCCTCTCCTCCATCTAGAGCTGCCGCACCACCCCTCCCCGAAGGGCTGCTGCGCCACCTCCTCCTCTCCCTCTCCTCTAGCTTGGCTTGGCGAAGCCCTTCTCGTGGAGATCGTCATCATCACCGACACTACCGTCGTGCTGCTGAGATCATCAAGGCCACGTCCTCTCACTTGCAGGATCAAGGAGTTGACGTCTTCATCGAGTTGTACGTGTGGACACCACGGAGGTGCTGCCCGTTGCTGCACTTCACCGGATTGGATCTCGAGGATAATACATCTCCTCGCGACTAGACGAATCTAGTTGCGGGGATCGACTAGCCAACCCCTGCACCGACAAAACGCGTTTGTTGATCTTCAAGGGTAAGAGATTGGATCTCATCTTCGTTATCATCATCTAGTAGATCTAGATCCTTGGGGTTTATTCCGCTTGCCGCATAGGAATTTTTTTTGTTTTCCTTGCTGCGACCCCTTCAATAAGAACCAATAAAGATGATTGCATGGATGCAAAGGTTTGTGCTCTCTATGACGATACGATCATGATACTCGGTCGAGAGCCCCTCTTGATAGTACGGCTATCTATCCTATAACCCGGTCTCTCAACTAAACATCATGAGACCGGTAAAATAGAAACCCTATCAAGATCATACCTTTGCCTTGCGCTTTTAATCCACTTGAGCTCGATGAAGACGATCTTCATCTCTTCAAGATGCACCACCTTTCTTCGATTGCGCTTCGGTGAAGATTCACATGTGGCTCCCCCATACACCAAGATGGGAGAAGCACCTCTTCGGCATATCTTCACTTGGCCTTTATCTTGATGACGAACACCTTGGCCTTGGCCTTGATCAACAAATGATCTTCTTCCCTTAACCTTGACTCCAACAAATGGAGAATAAGCAAGCAAATGGACAACTACAAATATAGCTCAATACAAATATTAGTCCATAGAGATTGTCATTAATTACCAAAACCATGCATGGGGGCAACCATGCACTTTCAACTGTATCTGGCACACCAAATTTGCAGCGTAGGATACCGCTTTTTTCCGCACGTTGGTGAAAGTGCATGGTTGCCCCCATGTGTGGTTTTGGTAATTAATGACAATCTCTATAGACTAATGTTTGTATTGAGCTATATTTGTAGGAGTGTCCATTTGCATTGCTTGGTCTCCATTTGTTGGACTCAAGGCTAGGGGAAGAGAGTATGTGTTGATCAAGGCTAAGTGCGAGTTGATCAACACTCAAGTCCATGTGAAGATTTGCCGAAGAGGTGCCTCTCCCATATCGGTGTATGGGGGAGCAACTTGAGAATCTTCACCAAGCGAAGCACAATCAAGAAAGGTGGTGCGTCATGAGGAGATGAAGATCGCATCATCAACCTCAAGTGGATTAATGCGCAAGGCAAAGGTATGTTCCTAATAGGGTTTCTATTTTACCGGTCTCATGTTGTTTAGTTGAGGGACCGGGTTATAGGGTAGATAACCGTACTATCAAGTGGGGCTCTCGACCGAGTATCTTGATCGTATCATTCATGGAGAGCTCAAACCTTTGCATCCTTGCATCCTTTCTTTCATCTTTATTGGTTCTTATTTAGTTTTTATCCATGTGAGAATTTAGAGCTTGTGTTCATCTCCATACCAAGCTCTAGTTCATCAAAAACGGATCTCATGAATATCTTCTTGCGTTTTTGTTATTGGAGGTTTTACCGGTGTGTCTTTTCTAAGAGAGGTCAAACTCTCTACTTGTGGTTTCCTCCTCACATGATGGACCATGATGTTTCTCTGCATGATCTTGTAGATCTTTTCGTTGCGAATCCAACGAGACCAAGATCATCGAAAACGGAGTCCGGATGATTAAGTTATGTTTTTTCTCGTACCGGGTGTTCTGCTGTTTTTTCAGTGACCGGAAGTACCGGCCACGCGGGCGGTACTACCACTCGGAACTTCCGGTGGTACTTCCGGAGCCCAGTACCGCTTACGAAAGTTGGGTACTGGACTCAAACGGAAGTAGCACCGGAAGTAGGACCGGAACTACTGGCTTTACCGGAAGTACCGGTGCTCCCAGCGGTACTACTGCCCGGAACTTCCGGTGGTACTCCCGGAGCCCAGTGCCGCTTACGAAAGCTGGGTACTGGACTCTACGGAAGTGGCACCGGAAGTTGATCCGGTACTATAGCTAATACCGGAACTACCGGTGGTTCCAACGAAACTACCGTTGCGGCGGGTTGAAGGAAGTTCGTTTGAAGACCATTGTCTGAAGTTTCAAAGGAAGACCGGAAGTACCGCCCTTTGGGCCAGTACTACCGGCCCTGCGGGTTGTTTTCTATTGTGTGCCGTTGGGGGAGCTGCTTTGCGTAGGGCGGTAGTACCGCCCTTTGGGCCGGTACTACCGGCCCTACGGGAATCTGAACCCAACGGCCAGATTTCTCAGGGCACCTATTTAAATGTGCTTTCTTCCCCAATGGTTTAACAACCCTTTTGAACCCTTTGCTCTCTCTCTCCTCCATTGTTGCACATCTTGAGAGCTTGGTTTCTCTCTATCCCTCCAATGATTCTTGCCCATCTTTAGGGATTCAAGAGAGGAGATCTAGATCTACCATTCCACCAATCCATTCCTCCTCTAAGTGAGGGGAACCTAGTAGATCTAGATTTTGGAGTTCTTGGTGTTTCTCCTTGTTCTTCCTCTCTTATTCCCCCCAAAGCATTTGTTGCTTGGTTGGAATTTGAGAGTGAAGGATTTGACCACTTTGTGTGTTCTTGCCTTTTGCATTAGTTGCATCGGGTTGTGCTCTTCACGAAGATTCGTGGGATCGAAGTTGAGAAGCTTGTTACTCTTGGGTGCATTGTGTTCCCAAGAGCTTTGTGCCTCTTGGGTGCATTGTGTACCCTAGACGGTTGGAGGTGCCGCGAAGACTTCGAGTTGTGAAGCTTCGGCATGATTTGGGAGCCCCCAATTGAGTTGTGGGTGTGTGCCCCAAGAAAGTTGTAAAGGCTCCGGATTCCGCCTCGAAGGATTCTGATAGTGGAAGGTGAACCAAACCCTTGGGTGCGGTTCATCGGAGAATAGGGTGAGGCCTTTGTGGCATCTTGAGTATGCCTCTTGTGGCGAGCTCACACCCCTCCAACGAGACGTACTCCCTTAACAAGGAGGAACTCGGGAATACATCCTCGTCTCCGTGTGCCTCGGTTATTTCTATACCCGAGCTTTTACTTATGCAATTTACATTGTGATAGCCTTTGTGCTTGAAGTTCTATATCTTGCTATCACCTTGTTGCTTGCCTTGCTTAGCATAAGTTGTTGGTGCACATAGGTAAACCTAGTAATTTAGGTTGTTGGCTTGTTAATTTAAACACATAGTTTTATTCCGCAATTATCAAGCCTTAAATTGAAAAAGTGTTAATCGCCTATTCACCCCCCCCCCCTCTAGGCGACATCTCGGCTTAGTTTGTTCTTTCAATTGGTATCAGAGCCTGGGCTCTCTTGTTTGGCTTTACCGCCTAGAGAGTAAATATGTCGTCTAGGGATTTAGTGCACAATTCCATGTTTATATTCAATGGCACAAATTTTAATGTTTGGAAAACTCATATGCTTAGTCACTTACGGGTCTTGGACCCCAATATTGAGCATATCTTAGATATAGGTTTTTCTCCTCCAAAGGATTACGAAAGTACGACTTTAGAGGATGAGAAAAACTTATATCTAGATGCTCTAGCTTCTAATGAGTTTTGCAAATTTGTGAGTGTTGTAGTTTTCGAGTCAATCATGCCTCTCCGGGGCGCTCATGAGCTTTGGACCAAGCTTCAAGATAAATATGGAGTGTCCAACTCTATTGAGGATGATTGTTCTCCCTCCACCTCCGGCCGTAACGAGTTCTCGTATTCGTCTACTTCACCAAAATGTGGTAAGCCACAAACTAATGTGATGGTGAGTAGTGATAGGTTTTGCAATATTGATAGTGAGATCATTTTGATGATCTTTTATCCCTATCTTGTTGTAATGCTCATCTTTGGACCTAAACACACATAGCACTATAAATGTCATACATGCTAGTGTTGATAGTCCTTGTATATCATCCAAAAATTGCATTGATAAATCTAATGATGATGTGCTTGCTTTATCTTGTTGCCATGATAAAAATGCTTGTGTTCCCTCTAAATCTTGCATGAATAATAATGTAGAGGAAACCCAATTTGCTATGCAACAAGATGTGAACTTGAGTAGTTCAAAATTTAGTTATTCCTCTTCATCCACCTCTCATTGCCTTATGGCTAAATCATCTTCTAGCAATGATAATGAAAATGATAATAATGATGAAAAAGATGATGAGGAAAATAATGATGCTCTCCTTCATGATAAAGGTGTAATGATTCTTAAGGCTCTTTCAAAAAATAATAAAAATGCTTGTGATAACCTCTATGAAATCATGAGCGCCCTTGTTGAGCGCGGGGAAACTATTGAGGCGTTGGAAGATAGCCTAGAAGAAAAGGGTAAGATTGAAAGAGATGATGCTATGGAGAAGGCATCTTTAGAGGATGCTCTTGAGGAAGAGCAAGAGACTCGGGCTTCTCTTGAGGAGAAACTAGAAAATATTGAGGAGTCTCACAATGATATAATTGCTAAAATCATTAAAGAACGTGACCATGCTCATGCTAAATATAAAGTCACGAAAAAGGAAAATGCTAGATTAAATGATGAGCTAGCTAAGTTTTCTTCTTCTATTCCTAATGTAAATGATGCTTGTGCTACTAACTCCACTTCTTGTGAATCATCTATTTTGAAGGAGAATGTTGAGCTAAGGCTCAACTTGAGTTGCTAACTAGCAAGTATAGGAAGTTGGAAGAAAGTCATGAAAAGCTTTCTAGCTCTAATGGTGATCTTCTAGCATCCTATGCTAGTATAAAGTTAGCTCATGAGGCAATCACTACCAAGGTAACATCTTGTGAGCCTCATGTGGATAATAGCACAACCTTAACTAAAAATGCTATATTGCCATGTGCTAGTCCTAGTAGTTCATCCACTAAAAATGTTGGTACATCATGTGATGAATTACTTTTATTGCCTTGTTGCTCTAACAATGAAGACTCTACTTCCTCTAGTGCTTTTGTTGCCACTAACCATGCAGAGGAAATAAAAGATCTCAAGGCCCAAGTCAATTCTTTGAAGAATGACTTGGAAAAGCGTCATGAAGGGAAGAGTGCACTTGACAATATGTTGAGTGTACAACAATCTCCTAATGAAAAGAGTGGACTTGGATTCAACTCCAACAACAAGAACAAGTCCAAGAATGATAAGAAGAAGGGCCAAGTTCAAGTGAAGAATCCGGCCAAGATCACTTGCTTCAAGTGAAAGTTAGAAGGGCACCATGTTCGGGATTGCCCTATGAAGAAGAAGCCTCTTAGTGAGAAGCAACTAGGGAAGCGGCCTCTTGTTCAATCTCATGGGCCACCACGAGTTGAACAAAGGCCACCTCCTAAGAAGACTCAAGTCAATGCTCCTCAAGTTGAGGAGCCTATTAAGAAGAAAAAGAAGAGTTGGTGTTGCTACCTTTGCCGTGGCAAAGGTCACTTTGCTTCTTCATGCACTAATGGTACCCTATCCAACCCCATCTTAATTGATGATGTTTATTCACTTAGAAATGATAGGGTTGGCAATGTGTTTGCCAGATATGTGGGGACTCAAAGTGGTGTCAAGACAAGCACCATTTGGGTTCCCAAGCCTATTGTGACTAACCTCTTAGGACCCAACTTGGTTGGGGACCAACAAGCTCAAACTTGATCAATAGGTGTTTGTTGAGGACATTGGTGACTTGGCTACTTTTGAAGAATTAGGGGATCTTCATGGGTATATTTCACCAAGCCAAGCCAATTGGATTACCACATACCTATCTCATATCCAATGCTCCTCCTTGCGGTAACTTGTATTTATTTCATATATACATTGAAAGTTGCTTGCTCCCTTGCACGTGTTAGTTTTGTTGCTAGCATGTGCTTGTATATGATATGCTACTTTCCTACTTGTCTTGCTATTCAAGGTTGTGTATGTTAGTTGTGTATCATGTATGTGTATCTTGTGTGTTGAGCTTTATTGAATCTTGTGTGGATTTCATTTGGCTTGTTTGAGATATTAATGGACTATCCCATTTTGGGGGAGTGATGTGCTTTGTGCACTTCACAAACCTAAAAATGTGTGTACATGAGGCACACCACCTAGTATTGATATTTCAATATTATCTAGTTACTATGTGGTATGTCATATTCATGAGAAATTCAAATTCTACAATGTCCATTAATTTCTCTAGTTGGTTTTATTTGCCTCTTGCTTAGATAAAATGAATTATCACATTATGGGGGAGTAATAAGCTATGTGCATATTACAATCTCATAAAAATGTGAACATTTGAGGTTTCCCACTTAGATTTGATATTGTAAATTATCTTATTCCTATGTGGTATGTTGGCTCGAACAAGTTCCAATTTTCATTTTGGTTATCATTTGGCTCTTGTTTGTGTGAGTTTGCTTGGTGTGGTTTTTCTCTAATGTGCATTTCCATATATTATTTGAGAAACCATTTGTTTCATATTATTCTAACCATGGCTTTGCCGGTTGGTTCAAATAGTTGAAACTACCAACAAACCTTTTTTTTAAATATGGTGTTTTATCTTTTATCTCTTGCCATATGCTTGTTTGTTGTGAAGTTGGTCTTGAACATCATTCCTATATACCACCGAGAAATATCTCTACATACTCCTTGTCCATGACAAGTGATACTCGTAATTGTGGTGGATTTTGTAGATCATCTTCATATTGGCTCTTGCGTTAAATTGACTTATTTATTGCCTTCCTTGCCTCTTGCACGGATCCTAATTTTCACTTGGTAGTGGTTAGTGTTGTAAATAAAATATGGAGAGTAATGATCCCTTGTGCGTGCATTTTGTATTCAAATACAAATATCAAAGATAATGCATGAATCTTGGGGGAGCATTCCTTTTTATTTAGAACATTATCCTATCTATCAATATTTGATCCTTTCAATTGGCATTTGATTCCTTATCTTATGTTTTGGTACCATCAATTGGTATTTATTGGAATTTAATATCTCCTCCATAGATATTTGTTTCAATTGATATTTATTGTGGGAGTTTTGATGCCTTTTTGCTTTATTTTACTTTACTTTATTTCGGTCAAGTATTGTCCTCTTCTTGGTATCCTTTCTCCTAGTTGGTATCTTACTTTCAATTGGTGTCTTTTCTCTCATGTGTTGTTTGATTTGATTCCTATTGATATCACACTTCATGTGTTGATGTGTTTTGGAATCAATCATATGTTGATTTGATTTTTCCTCAATCATGTGTTGATTTGGATTTTGATATAATTTGGACAACCTTTTTGTGTCACACTTTGGTGTGCTCTCTTCTTGGTTTACTTGGTGTTTTTGTCCAAATTGTATCTCTTTTGGTTCTTGAAAGACTTTACATGTATATTCTCTAATATATATACGGAAAAGACTTGCTACCCCCATGGGTAGCTACACACCCTAAGTTTGACCAAAACATATATGCAACAGTAAAATGAGATTACTCAATTAGATAAGGGAGATGTCACTAGTAGAGTTGATAGAAATATTAAAAAGTATTTTGAAATTTTTTCGAATTTTTTTCCATCCGCCGTGATTTTTTAGAGTAAACTTTGACCCAAAAGTCAACAAAAAAGTCAACTATGAAAAAAGCTAAAAATGACGACCAAAAAATATATTTTTGAAAATTCCGAAACCAGTTTTGTACACCAAATATCCGTGTTTTACTAGGAAAACAAGCTAAAACTGATACATACTTGATTTGATTTGCTTCGACTCCTCAGGAGAGGATCACCATGACCACCTAGGCAACAAGGTGAGCTCCCCGAAATTGATAGGAACCGTCTATGTTTATCGAGCCAATGGCTCCAGTTGTCGGGTACTCCACGATTAGTATAGGGAGTACTCACTCAAAAACTCTTGCAAAACTCATGTAGTACCTCTATCAAAAGGGTCTTTCCTAAACATGTGCCCGAAAACGTGTCGCCAAAAAAACAATTATTTTAGCGCGTGAGAGGCGAGAAACAACACTCTAGCAGACGTCCAATAATAAAGCGCGCCCAAAAAAATGACCAACTGAAAGAACAAACTAAGCCGAGATGTCGCCTAGAGGGGGGGGTGAATAGGCGATTAACACGTTTTCAATTTAAGGCTTGATAATTGCGGAATAAAACTATGTGTTTAAATTAACAAGCCAACCACCTAATTACTAGGTTTATCTATGTGCACCAACACTTATGCTAAGCAAGGCAAGCAACAAGGTGATAGCAAGATATAGAATTTCAAGCACGAAGGCTATCACAATGTAAATTGCATAAGTAAAAGCTCGGGTATAGAAATAACCGAGGCACGCGGAGACGAGGATGTATTCCCGAGTTCCTCCTTGTTAAGGGAGTACGTCTCGTTGGAGGGGTGTGAGCTCGCCACAAGAAGCCTACTCAAGATGCCACAAAGGCCTCACCCTATTCTCCGATGAACCGCACCCAAGGGTTTGGTTCACCTTCCACTATCGGAATCCTTCGAGGCGGAATCCGGAGCCTTTACAACTTTCTTGGGGCACACACCCACAACTCAATTGGGGGCTCCCAAATCGTGCGAAGCTTCACAACTCGAAGTCTTCGTAGCACCTCCAACCGTCTAGGGTACACAATGCACCCAAGAGGCACAAAGCTCTTGGAACACAATGCACCCAAGAGTAACAAGCTTCTCAACTTCGATCCCACGAATCTTCATGGAGAGCACAACCCGATGCAACTAATGCAAAAGGCAAGAACACACAAAGTGGTCAAATCCTTCACTCTCAAATTCCAACCAAGCAACAAATGCTTTGGTGGGAATAAGAGAGGAAGAACAAGGAGAAACACCAAGAACTCCAAAATCTAGATCTACTAGGTTCCCCTCACTTAGAGGAGGAATGGATTGGTGGAATGGTAGATCTAGATCTCTTCTCTTGAATCCCTAAAGATGGGCAAGAATCATTGGAGGGATAGAGAGAAACCAAGCTCTAAAGATGTGCAACAATGGAGGAGAAAGAGAGCAAAGGGTTCAAAAGGGTTGTTAAACCATTGGGGAAGAAAGCACATTTAAATAGGTTCCCTGAGAAATCTGGCCGTTGGGTTCAGATTCCCGTAGGGCCGGTAGTACCGGCCCAAAGGGCGGTACTACCGCCCTACGCAAGGCAGCTCCCCCAACGGCACACAGCAGAAAACGAACCCGCGGGGCCGGTAGTACCGGCCCAAAGGGCGGTACTTTCGGTCTTCCTTTGAAACTTCAGACAACGGTCTTCAAACGAACTTCCTTCAACCCGCCGCAGCGGTAGTTTCGTTGGAACCACCGGTAGTTCCGGTATTAGCTGTAGTACCGGATCAACTTCCGGTGCCACTTCCGTAGAGTCCAGTACCCAGCTTTCGTAAGCGGCACTGGGCTCCGGTGAAGGGTCGCAGCATAGAAAACAAAAAATTTCCTACGCAAGCAAGCGGAATAAACCCCAAGGATCTAGATCTACTAGACGAAGGTAGCGAAGATGAGATCCAATCTCTTACCCTTGAAGATCAACAAACGCGTTTTGTCGGTGCAGGGGTTGGCTAGTCGATCCCCGCAACTAGACTCATCTAGTCGCGAGGAGATGTATTTCCTCGAAGTCCAATCCGACGAAGTGCCACAAGGGGTAGCACCTCCGCGGTATCCACACGTACGGCTCGATGTAGATCTCCGCCTTCTTGATCCCGCAAGCAAGGTGGAGATGGCTAGATGGATCTCGGCACCACGACGGTTGCTGGTGGCGTTGATGGTGTAGTGTTCCGTCCGACAGGGCTTCGCCAAGCCATGTGAGAGGGAGAGGGAGAGGACAAGGCGCAGCAGCCCTTTAGGGCAAAGGGGTGGTGCGGCTAGAGGTGGAGGTACTAGGCGGCGGCAGCCCTTCGGGGAGAGGTGGCGCGCGGCTAGGGCAAGGGAGGAGGAGGGGTGCGGCTAGGCAAGATGAGGGGCAGCCAAGGGTGTGCCGCACCCCCTCCCCTCTCCTCCTTTTATAGTGGGGCGGCTAGGGTTTGGAGGGGGGCTGGCCGGCCCCCACAACTTGGCCCCCAAGTCGAGTCCAACTGGACTTGGGCTTGGGCCCTTTCCAACTAGGGGTGGCTGGCCACCTAGTCCAACTAGGACTTGGCCTCCCCTTTCCCTGCCTTGGCCGGCTAGGCCCATATGGACCTCTAGGTGGTGCGCAGCCCAAGTGGTTGCTGCACCCCCTTTGGTCCATGTGGGCCCCCTACATTAGGTGGGTCCCACTTCTAGACTCCTCTAGAACTTTCTAGAACCTTCCGGTGCCCTATGCAAATATTCCGGAACTTTTCCGATACCTCCGGAAACACTTTCCTTATATGAATCTTATTCTCCGGACCACTCCGGAACTCCTCGTGATGTCCGGGATCCTATCCGAGACTCCGAATCACCATTCGTTCATTCCATCAATTATCTCATCGCTAACCCTAGCTACATCGGAGCGTTAAGTGTGTGACCCTACGGGTTCGAGAACATGCAGACATGATCATATCAATAATCAATAGCGGGACCGGGATGCCCATATTGACTCCTACATATTCAACGAAGTTCTTTATCGATTGAACCACGATGCCGGAGATTCTTAATCTCATATACGATTCCCTTTGTCTCACCGATATTTAATTTGCCCGAGATTTGATCGTCGATATCTCCATATCTAGTTCTATCTCGTTACCTGGCAAATTCTCTTTACTCGTCCATAATATAGGATCTCCGTGATTAACACTTAATCACATGGTTGCAACCTTTCTGATGCTATATTACCGAGAGGGCCCAGAGATATCTTTTCCGTCACAAGGAAGGACAAATCCCAGTCTTGATTCATGTCACCCAACAAATACCATCGGAGATACCTGAAAGCCACCTTTATAATCACCCAGTTACGAAGTGACGTTTGATGTCCACAAAGTATTCCTCCGGTAAACGGGAGTGACATAATCTCATGGTCTAAGGAAACTATACTTGGCATACTAAAAGTGTTGGCAATAAAACTGTTGTGACACGATCAATTGCAACTCTTTATTATTTGGGTCTTGTCCATCACATCATTACTCCTAATGATATGACTCCGTTATCAAGTGACTATAACAAGTCCATGGTTAGGAAACTCTAACCATCTCTTGACTAACGAACTAGTCCGGTAGAGGCTTACTAGGGACACCTGTTTGTTTATATTCCACACATGTATTATGTTTCCGGTTAATACAATTATAGCATGGATAATAAACTATTATCATAAACATGAATATGCTAATAAACCATTTTATTATTGCCTCTAGGGCATATTCCCAACAGTCTCCCACTTGCACTAGAGTCAATAATCTAGTTTACATTTTCTCGATCCAACACTCATGGTGTCTAACACTCATGGAGTCTCAGTGCTGATCATGTTTGCTCGTGGAAGAGGTTCTGTCCGTGTTCTGTACTATACAGTTCTTTATGTTCTTTGCAAAACGTCAATGTCACCTAATTTGACATTACTTTATCATCTCATGATAAACCTATATCATCACATGATAACTCACATCATCATATGATGAATATAATATATTTGGTTAGAGAGTGAGATTTTCGTTTCCCTTTTATGCCTACATGACGTATGATCAGTCAAGAGGACTTTCACATAGCATGTGCACCCGGAACTCACTCAGTCTTGAAACAAAATTTCTCAAACCATAATATTATATCTTTAATCCTTGAATTAATCATATACTCCTATATGTTGTAGACTCACAAATCGACAGTGCTATCATGTCACTTCGATATTTTTGATCATGCCTTTCGCTGCGCTTCTGACTATTAGATCTCCAATCTAGTTTGGTTTTATGACTTCAACCAAGTCTACCAATCTCTAGATTCTATTATCTCATCTCATGTTAAAATGACTCCTCATTCAACATGTTCTTCTAACCAAGAACTTGGGTCACATATCGTCAAATACAAACACATGGTTCTTATATGTTATAGTACCTATGAACAATTCATAGCGAATTCTAACATATCCTCCAACCATCATTTTGTACTGAGTCATCAACTCAATGTTTCACCTATTTTTCACAAGCAAATGAACCTTTCTTCACTTGTTCTATTTTGAACTCCTTCAAAATCTTACTTAGGTAAAACATCTGACATAATGCTTTATCAAACATATCTATCCTCCATAGATACATCCATCTCCATGGATATTTGACGTTGAAACTAACTTCACAAGTTATGCGTTGGTTCCTGACTTATTTACAACATTTATGAAATCTCCATTTCACTCAAACAAGATGTTGTAAACTCCCACTCAAATATACACCATACACATATTAAATTGTGAAACCACTTTGGCTCCCACTCAGAAATATGTTATCCTTATATTTGACCATGATTAACTAGCTCCCACTCAAACATATGTCACCACATATTTTGATCTTGGAAAATAGTTTCTGCTCTAACTTAATATATGTCACCACATATTTTAATTAGATCACACCCGTGTAATTTCTCGATATTTTGGACACCTCCAAAATTCTTAATTAACTATTAATATCGAGAACTCTTTATACAAAACGTAGTACTTTACTAGCTTTAAGTTTTATTTATTCTCTACAAAACACCTTTTGAGGAATAAATATGTGAAACATCACTTTCACAAAATCAAGCAACAATTACTTTGTGATTTAAACTTAACATAGGATGACTCTTAGTCACTTTCGTATTTAAGGTTTCTATTTCTTCTTTGTAGTTTCGTAGGTATGTCTTGTTTCTGAAACATGACAAGTAAATCATGAATATTATTTTGTAACCTGACAAAATACCATATTCTTGAATCCTACTTTTCTTTAGACAAGCTAAACCGAAATTCAATGATCACCATCATTAATTCCTTTATGTGTCAAGTTTTAACCAACATAGCACTTTACATATGTGCCACTTGATACATAAACAAGCAAGGTTTTAGCTTTTCCATTCCATCAATTCTTTTATCAATGAAACCTTTTCACGATAAATCCACTAAAACATTTAACACAATCAACAATTGATTTGTCCCTTTTAGTCTCTCATTGTGGAATCTCTATTCATAGTCACATATGAATATACTACAAACTTTATTTGCAATAGTTTCTAATTATCTCATAATTAATGAAACCACTGTTTCACATAACTCATATGCGAAATGCAAATCATTAAATAGATCCTTATTTCTAAACAGAGTGTTTATCAAATAAATCTAAATGCTATTATCAAACCCCCGAAGTAAAACCCTTCTTTGAGACCACACAATATCAAATAGTGTGTGATTACAATATCTTAGGACATATCAAACGCCTTTGAAATATTCTAAACATTGTAATTTGTGATAACACTTCTCACAAGTCCGCATACTAACATATAACTCAAATATTTTGTCTCTTTTGATCAAATCATAAAGACTCAATTTTCTTGTTAACTTAATATCCTAAACTCCAGAAATTTATTTGATCTCATCAAATATCATAACTTGAACAAATACATCTATTTACTCATATCATTTATGATGGAGCGCACAAAATAATGACATCTAACATTTGCTGAAAATACAACCAACACTTGTGTTTATTTTCGGCAATTCATGGCACTCTTCCAAAGGGTGGCATTTTAGTCATACTCCTTACAATAAGGCGCATTGATAAAACATCAAAATGTTTATTCAATATTCAGCACGACTAAAACAATTGTCATTATTAAGTTTTGGATATTTTAGTATGTCTCTTATTTTATAAATGTTCAACCAATTTATCATCTAGATTATAATAAGAATAATACACTTATAATCGAAACTTGTGATTTCCAAAAAGGATCACTCATGAAAATAGAACAACCATTGTCTTTGACATGAATAACCGTCTCACATGAGCAAGACACACTAATTAAAATCACACTTAATTCGATTACAAAACTTATTCAAATCCTCTAATCCAAATGATAAATGTAGAGACAGATCGTTGCCAGCATCAACTCCTTGATTGCCGCCATTCCGCAACGTCTTCCCATATCCTTTATGCAAATCTCAAGCAGCAGGTTCTGTTTTCATAAAACAGAATGAGTATCAAATACTTATCGAAACCGCCACAATTGCAATTTGGACTTAAACACTTATAACTTGTATATCAAAATATACTTTCTGCATTGCCAACTTCTCTTGCTATGGGTTCCACATTGACATGACGCAGCCGAGACACAAACTCATAGAAAGTGATCAAATCCCTTCCCATGACCTAGTCTCCGACACAATTCTTGATGCTGGGGAGAAGCTAGCGTATCACCCCACTATCGCGAAACCGTCATCGTGTTCCAAACAAGCACTAGACGATGATGTATCTTATGCATTATCCTCAGGTGTTGTTCCAAGCAAGTGTTCTCTTCCATCTTGAGTGAAAGAAAACCGTTTAGACATTCGAACCTTGCAATTCTAACTTGCGCTGAAAATCTATTTTTCAACTCACCAACAATCTCCATTGCAGTCAAGTTCTTGAATTGTCTACCTAGGTCAGAATTCATGAAGGTGCACATCATCCACTTGACTTTCAAGTAGGTGGTTCAAAACCACTCCATGTACTCTTCATTGCTTGCAGAAATATTTGGGTTTATCTCCTATTGGTTCTTCTAGCACGTAGAGCTGAGCATGGGTGTTTAGGACTTCTTTCAGGACGCAGGTACTACTCAACAACTTTGACCCATCGAGACGCAGTTTTTCAGCAACGAACTGACTACCGTAGTCAACCATGATCTACAAGGATTTTTGCAAAGACATCTGGACTTTTGTTTATGATAATTTTAGTTCATCTTAATGAACTCCCACTAAACTCAACATCTCTCTGGTTGTTTAGTGACACACGATCCAAATCCACTACACCACAACCGATCATCACGTGAGATGATGTAGCTTCAATGGTGAACATCACCATGTTGATCATATCATCCATATGACTCGTGTTTAGCCTTTCGGCTCTTGTGTTCCGAGGCCATGTCTGTACATGCTAGGCTCGTCAAGGAAACCGTAGTATTTCCGCATGTGTAAACTGGCTTACACCCGTTGTATGTGAACGTAGAATCTATCACACCCGATCATCACGTGGTGCTTCGAAACGAAGAACTTTGGCAACGGTGCATACTAGGGGAGAACACATCTTGATATTAACGTGAGAGATCACCTTATCATGCTACCGTCGCGATCACATCTAAGCATAACAATAAGGTGCACAAAAAGGATTAACATCACATGCAATTCATAATTGTGATATGATATGGCCTTTCTTCTTATGCTTTTGATCTCCATCTTCAAAGCACCGGCAAGATCTCCATCTCCGGCATGATCTCCATCATCGTGGCGCCATCACCATGGTTGTCCACCAACTATTGCAACTACAACTAATGCTACTCTTAGCAATAAAGTAAAGCAATTACATGGTGATTCAATGACACGCAGGTCACATAAAATAAAAGACAACCATATGGCTCCTGCCGGTTGCCGTACTCGACGACATGCAAGTCGCGAAAGATTACAAACATGATCATTGCATACATTATCACAAATCACATATTGGCCATACCACATCACATGTCCCCCTCTGCAAAAACAAGTTAGACGTCCTCTACTTTGTTTATGCAATTTTTACGTGGCTTGGGTCAACGAGATAGAACCGTTCTAGTCTACGCAAAAACCACAACGGTGATATAGTAGTTGCTTATTTACTCATCCTTTTGAAAGGCCTTCCATTGAAAATTGCATCTTCACTAAAGCAAGAGAAACAGACACCCGCCAGCCACTTATGCAAAACAAGTTGCATGTCAGTCGTGGAACCGGTCTCTCGTGCGTGGACGAGTAAGGTTGGTCCGGGCCGCTTCATCTCACAATACCGCAAAGACGCAAAGTGCACGCGAGAAGGTAGCAACATAAAATATCAACGCCCACAACACTTGTGTTCTAATCGCACCAACATCTACGAATAGATCTAGGCTCTGATACCACTGAAGGGGTCGCAGCATAGAAAACAAAAAATTTCCTACGCAGCAAGCGGAATAAACCCCAAGGATCTAGATCTACTAGACGAAGGTAGCGAAGATGAGATCCAATCTCTTACCCTTGAAGATCAACAAACGCGTTTTGTCGGTGCAGGGGTTGGCTAGTCGATCCCCGCAACTAGACTCATCTAGTCGCGAGGAGATGTATTTCCTCGAAGTCCAATCCGACGAAGTGCCACAAGGGGTAGCACCTCCGCGGTATCCACACGTACGGCTCGATGTAGATCTCCGCCTTCTTGATCCCGCAAGCAAGGTGGAGATGGCTAGATGGATCTCGGCACCACGACGGTTGCGGTGGCGTTGATGATGTAGTGCTCCGTCCGACAGGGCTTCGCCAAGCCATGTGAGAGGGAGAGGGAGAGGACAAGGCGCAGCAGCCCTTTAGGGCAAAGGGGTGGTGCGGCTAGAGGTGGAGGTCTAGGCGGCGGCAGCCCTACGGGGAGAGATGGCGCACGGCTAGGGCAAGGGAGGAGGAGGGGTGCGGCTAGGCAAGATGAGGGGCAGCCAAGGGTGTGCCGCACCCCCTCCCCTCTCCTCCTTTTATAGTGGGGCGGCTAGGGTTTGGAGGGGGGCTGGCCGGCCCCCACAACTTGGCCCCCAAGTCGAGTCCAACTGGACTTGGGCTTGGGCCCTTTCCAACTAGGGGTGGCTGGCCACCTAGTCCAACTAGGACTTGGCCTCCCCTTTCCCTGCCTTGGCCGGCTAGGCCCATATGGACCTCTAGGTGGTGCGCAGCCCAAGTGGTTGCTGCACCCCCTTTGGTCCATGTGGGCCCCCTACATTAGGTGGGTCCCACTTCTAGACTCCTCTAGAACTTTCTAGAACCTTCCGGTGCCCTATGCAAATATTCCGGAACTTTTCCGATACCTCCGGAAACCACTTTCCTTATATGAATCTTATTCTCCGGACCACTCCGGAACTCCTCGTGATGTCCGGGATCCTATCCGAGACTCCGAATCACCATTCGTTCATTCCATCAAATTATCTCATCGCTAACCCTAGCTACATCGGAGCGTTAAGTGTGTGACCCTACGGGTTCGAGAACATGCAGACATGATCATATCAATAATCAATAGCGGGACCGGGATGCCCATATTGACTCCTACATATTCAACGAAGTTCTTTATCGATTGAACCACGATGCCGGAGATTCTTAATCTCATATATGATTCCCTTTGTCTCACCGATATTTAATTTGCCCGAGATTTGATCGTCGATATCTCCATATCTAGTTCTATCTCGTTACCTGGCAAATTCTCTTTACTCGTCCATAATATAGGATCTCCGTGATTAACACTTAATCACATGGTTGCAACCTTTTCGATGCTATATTACCGAGAGGGCCCAGAGATATCTTTTCCGTCACAAGGAAGGACAAATCCCAGTCTTGATTCATGTCACCCAACAAATACCATCGGAGATACCTGAAAGCCACCTTTATAATCACCCAGTTACGAAGTGACGTTTGATGTCCACAAAGTACTCCTCCGGTAAACGGGAGTGACATAATCTCATGGTCTAAGGAAACTATACTTGGCATACTAAAAGTGTTGGCAATAAAACTGTTGTGACACGATCAATTGCAACTCTTTATTATTTGGGTCTTGTCCATCACATCATTACTCCTAATGATATGACTCCGTTATCAAGTGACTATAACAAGTCCATGGTTAGGAAACTCTAACCATCTCTTGACTAACGAACTAGTCCGGTAGAGACTTACTAGGGACACCTGTTTGTTTATATTCCACACATGTATTATGTTTCCGGTTAATACAATTATAGCATGGATAATAAACTATCATCATAAACATGAATATGCTAATAAACCATTTTATTATTGCCTCTAGGGCATATTCCCAACATCCGGGAGTACCACCGGAAGTTCTGGGCGGTAGTACCGCTGGGAGCACCGGTACTTCCGGTAAAGCCGGTAGTTCCGGTCCTACTTCCGGTGCTACTTCCGTTTGAGTCCAGTACCCAACTTTCGTAAGCGGTACTGGGCTCCGGAAGTACCGTCGGAAGTTTCGAGCGGTAGTACCGCCCGCGTGGCCGGTACTTCTGGTCACTGAAAAAACAGCAGAACACCCGGTACGATAAAAAACATAACTTAATCATCCGGACTCCGTTTTCGATGATCTTGGTCTCGTTGGATTCGCAACGAAAAGATCTACAAGATCATGCAGAGAAACATCATGGTCCATCATGTGAGGAGGAAACCACAAGTAGAGAGTTTGACCTCTCTTAGAAAAGACACACCGGTAAAACCTCAATAACAAAAACGCAAGAAGATATTCATGAGGTCCGTTTTTGATGAACACAAACTCTAAATTCTCACATGGATAACAACTAAATAAGAACCAATAAAGATGAAAGCAAGGATGCAAAGGTTTGAGCTCTCCACGAATGATACGATCAAGTTACTCGGTCGATAGCCCCTCTTGATAGTACGGTTATCTACCCTATAACCCAGTCTCTCAACTAAACAACACGAGACCGGTAAAATAGAAACCCTATCAAGAACATACCTTTGCCTTGCGCATTAATCCACTTGAGGTCGATGATGGCGATCTTCATCTCCTCAAGACGCACCACCTTTCTTGATTGCGCTTCGCTTGGTGAAGATTCTCAAGTTGCTCCCCCATACACTGATATGGGAGAGGCATACACTGATATGGGAGATGCACCTCTTCGGCAAATCTTCACATGGACTTGAGTGTTGATCAACTCACACTTAGCCTTGATCAACACATACTCTCTTCCCCTAGCCTTGACTCCAACAAATGGAGATCAAGCAATGCAAATGGACACTCCTACAAATATAGCTCAATACAAACATTAGTCCATAGAGATTGTCATTAATTACCAAAACCACACATGGGGGCAACCATGCACTTTCAATCTCCCCCATTTTGGTAATTGATGATAATCCGTTTTAAAGAGGGTTTATCTAATGAATAAAGCATCCTTGCAAGACAAACTAGCAAGGATGCAAAGCGCATTAAAGGCAAATGCAACAAAAACATAAAGCCCAAATTCCCTTAAACCCTCTAAACTTCTCCCCCATTGGCATCGATTGCCGAAATGGGAAGAAAAATTTAGAAAGCCAATATAATATGAGTTCCTCTATAAAGTGTGCATTTCTCAAAATATGAGTGAAATCAAATGCACATATTCATTGACGAATAATTAGAGGGAATCAAACTATATTGAGGATCCAAAGATTGCAAAAAGATGAAATCATTCTAAACATCTCCACAAAGGAGAAAAGCAATCGAAAAGATCTAAAGCGAGAGTTCTAAATAAAAATGGAGAAGCTCCCCAATATTCATGCACAATTGAGGAGTGCACAAATATGGAATCCTTGATCCCCCAAAATCATCTAGAACACGCAACGAGTGCAAGAGTGCATAAAGCAAAAGCAAATCATAGCACTTGCACCAAATATGTGGTTGAGCCATAAGGAGATACCAATTTTCAAAGATTCAACATAAGATAGGCCCAACCGAGATAGAAAGAAGATCTTTAAAGGATATGTTCGCAAGCTTAGGGATACCAATTGGAAACTAAAACCAATTGAAAATGGCAAAAGCTAGTGAGAGCATTTAGTCAATTAAAATTCAACATGCTCACCATGATAAGCATGAAGTCAAAGATCTTCAACAAATACGTGAGTGTGCAAAGATACCAATAAAAATGAGACAAGCACTCATGAGGCAAATTTTGAGCCACCAAAGAATTATAGATAAAATAAGGTAGCTCAAAAATTAGGATACCAACTAAAAGGTGACCTCTCTCATATGTATAGGTTTCTAAGTAGACAAATCATAGAAGATATATATCCACAAAGAAACTTGCACATATGAAATGGTCGAAGAAGGAGAGACCAAGGTATCCAAGAGGGAAGTCATGAATATACAAAAGAGATTATTGCTTAAAAGCATAGCACATAGCTCAAATTTATCTCATTGTATGTAAATGAACTTCAAAAAATATCAAAGACATCACACAAATCACTAAGGGAACAAGAGATAGTGTAGATGCTTTGAGATAGGCAACAAGTATCACAAAGAATTAATATCAATTGAAGAAAAATGTTTTTGCAATTTCATCACAAATATCACAAAGATATACCAAGTGAAGAAAATAAGCCAAAACCACAACAATTGCACATTAACGCTTTCATGCCAAGAAGCAACCTACACAAGGTTGAGACTAGAAAAGTATGCATGGGATAGATACTTGTTACCGAGATGACATTGGTGATGAAGATGATGAGAGTTTGTTTGTCATCAAAGCTTGACTCCGACAATCACACGGTGAGAACACCTTCCTTATGAATGAGGCAAGCATCCAATACATCTCCATTGTACCTAAAACAAAATTCAAGCACAAAATGGTTCCCAAACTCATTGGGTCCCATAGTAGTTAGATCAACTACAATATATAGGACATACTCCACATAAATATGTGCATATAGATATGAAATTGAATTTCATGCACATCTTAGCCGATTTAGGATTTGGTGGAGTATCCCCTATATATTGGAACTAGAAAGACAAACATGTCATATAATATATATATATATATATATATATATATATATATATATATATATATATATATATATATATATATATTGAGAGACAATTTGCTACCCGCATGGGTAGCTACACACCCATGCGTTATACGGAGATGCATGCCGTATGTATCAGTTTTAGCTTGTTTTCCTAGTAAAACACGGATATTTGGTGTACAAAACTGGTTTCGGAATTTTCAAAAAAATATTTTTTGATCGTCATTTTTAGCTTTTTTTCATAGTTGACTTTTTTGTTGACTTTTGGGTCAAAGTTTACTAAAAAAATCACGACAGATGGAAAAAAATTCGAAAAAATTTCAAAATACTTTTTAATATTTCTATCAACTCTACTAGTGACATCTCCCTTGTCTACTTGAGTAATCTCATTTTACCGTTGCATATATATGTTTTGGTCAAACTTAGGGTGTGTAGCTACCCATGGGGGTAGCAAGTCTTTTCCGTTGTCCATAAATCGCAATACACCTTATATTTCGAATTTTTTCTCAAAACCTTAGACACCTTATATTTAGGAACGGAGGGAGTATTAGACATGGATTGAAGTTGCGAACCGATGATCGTATGGGGTGCAGAATCGACGACGACCATTGAGAGTGCTGGACGCGGGGATGGAGGAAAAGTAGAAAAGTTGCACCATTTTTTTTTGCGGGTAAAAGAGGATTAAATTAAGATGCACCAAATTGAGAGGAAGGGACACAAAGCTGCTAGTAGTAATGAACGATGAGCGACACTAATGATGTGGTTGGTATGAGGCATGAGGTGAAATGTAGTGGGTTCATTCCGCACCTAGATTATATATTCTCATGTTTGGTTGGAGAAGAGTCGGAACCGACTACTTCTCCAAAAGAGAATATACCTCTAATATACTGAACCTAGCGATTCCTCCAAATCGGAGGAATCACATGGTTCTTGGTCCGTTAACAATAGAGAAAAAAATTAAAACTCTTGTCTTACCGTCGGGTTGTTCTCACCCGCCGCCATTGCAGCTCCTCACCCCGCTATCGCACCTTACCGCTGTCGCAACTACTCACCCCGCTCGTCGTCGCACCTCCTCACCCCGCCCGCCGTTGCAGCTCATCACCCTGCCGCCACCGCCAAGCTCCTCATCTGCCGCAGCCACACCCTGTCGCCGCAGCTCCTCACCCGCCCGCCGTTGCGGCTCCTCACCTCGCCCGTCGTCGCAGCTCCTCACCCCCGCCGCCGCCAAGCTCCTCATTTCCTTCAGCTGTAGCTCCTCAGCCCGCCGCCGCCGTTTCTGCACCTCACCCCGCCGCCGCTCCTCAAGCCCGTCGTCCCCGGGGTAATCTTACCATTTCTATGTAAAAAGGCGAGCTGAACCAATTCCATTCGATGCTATCTCTCCAACCAAACATTAAGATGGAAACGGTCCATTATACCTAATTCCCCAACCAAACATAGGAACGGAACCGACCCATTCCCTGAGAATGGAACCATGTCATTCCATTCTACTTGGTTTCGGAAGCAAACAGACCCTAACTCCATGGGCAGTTACGGGCTTACGTCAAGCGAGAGGTCGCAAACTCGCAGCAACATCATAAGAGGAACCGAGGCGGCTGATGAAAGTATGTACATCGACAACTTTGGAAATTTTTTGAACATAGGCGACAACTTTGGATTGGTGACATTGGCACGATGGAACAACATAATGGACAGATCTGAGATGAGAATCATACCATTCTGGTTGACTGATGATATGGATGCTGCATGTCATGACAACTTGAATGATCCCCTACTAGTGACGTTTTGATTTATAAAATATATAGATAAGATGACATTGCAAATGGGAAACATATTTATCTAGATCTGCAATTTTTACTAGAATTACAACAAAATATCTGGAGAATTGGAAAAAAGAATAAAATTCACTTGGGGAAAGTCAACAGTTGGGGGAAAAAAAGGTTAAAGTTAGCGAGTCAACGGTTGGGAGAAAAAGGTTAAAGTTAGTGACAAGGGCCTCCACATATTGTCTAATATTTATGTCTTTTCGTCTATTACAAATGATATTGCATATTAATACACATTGTGGCTTGTGCTTTGATTTCTATTGTAGTAAATTTGTCAACATTACTCTAGCAATAGGGGACACAAGTTGTCATGACAAATCAAAAAGCAATGCTCACAAGTAGATAGTACTTAATACACCATAACCATATATACTTTAACCATAACCATAGGTACTTCAATAATACACCCTCAACCATAGATACTTGAATCATACACCAGAAACCATAGGTACTATTTCTGATCCGCACACTGCCACCACCAGAATTTTGAGATAGAACGATACAAGATACAAAGCGGAGGTCCAGAAGCAAGATCCTCCCGGCACGTGTCCTCACAGTCATTCTGAATGCCTGTCATGATACACAAGAAAAAGTGTCATAGAGCAACCGATGGGTGACTAATAATATTTTAAGTGGCAAAAGATCAAGAGTACCAAGACATTACTTTTACCATTGCACTAATGCTGTTAAGCTGGAACAAACAATTATCACAAAAAACACATTTTGCTCTCAGCAAAAGTATTGGTGATGATATATCATCTCAAAACGTGACAGCGCATTGCACTGAGCTTGCAAGAACACTACGATTGTACATGCTAATAAGAACTATTACAGGGCAATGCTTTATCACCTTGCCTTCAAGCATAACAAGGAACTACTATGACAGAAATAAAGCACACATGCTGATGACAGAGTTAATAGTGAGACACATATACACCCAAGTAGTCTCTGCCCACTAGACACTACGCCTAAACTAACAGGTGAACACACACGGTGATTGATGGCTATGTACTGCCATGGGTACTAAAGTCCAGTATTATGAATTGGGTGACCGACAAAAGAAAAAACTTGGCATGCATACTCTTATGGGGCTAACACAAAATAATATGCAAAACACCTGATTATCCTAGAGAGTATATAATATCTACATAAACTGGAACAAAGTTGACTATATATTCCACACCACACAGATTCATTTGTCCATTGATAAAGCAATGCATTTAGTCGAGTGGTTTCAGAGATATATTCCACACCATATGGATTAATTTATTCAACATAGCAAGCACTTCTAGAGAGTATTCCCTACGTCCCATATTAGTTGTCGCTGAAACGGATGAATCTACACACTAAAATACGTCTAGATATATCCGTTTGAGCGACAACTAATATGGCACGGAGGGAGTATATAATATCTATATAAACTGGAACTCAGTTGACTTTATATTCCACAACACACAGATTAAGATTAATTTGTCCATTGAGCAATGCATTTCGAGCAATTCTAGATGTCCCATTAGATGTATATCACAACAATAAAATCTGTGCTGTTGATGAATATTGTTAATTGTGAACAGACTTCTTTTCCAAATAATATCTGCCCACTAAGATGTAGATTCCCTCATATAGTTATCATACATATCGCTAATGCATTGTTGTGTGACTATATACTGTTACAGGGTACATGGCTAGGATAGAGCATTAGAGGCGTTGCATGCAAACTCAGTATTCCTATTTACTATTTGTTTATCCTCCACTAATGATGCAAGGTTAATTTAAAGTGATTCGTGATTATTAAATGCAGCAAGGTTTTACATGCTCAAGTACTTAAAGTTCTAGGTATCCGTGCTAAATCAGTTAACTTTACACCCTAATCTCATAAAAGTTTCGATCCAATCATGAAGTGCAACAGCTGATACTTGAGGGTTGTACAACATCTGATTTTGCACTCCTGTGTGGAAACATCAAACTTTGGCAAGAGCTCAAGGTGGTAAGGAATCTATGTGTGCATACTAGAAGTTCATGTACTAGAAACAACTGTTTAGTGTTTACGTCCGCATAGTAGAAAGCCATCTAGAAATCCTGTTTCAAGGGTCTCCAAGAGAAGACGCCAGGTTACTTTGTAGTGTCTTACTATAAAAAAGATTCAGCACAATCCTCACAGGCTATTCCACAGAGATGACAAATCGCTGTGCATGGAGACATTTACTATAGGTACCTATCCCTGCTCTTAGTATTTCACCTGACAATCAGTTGAAAAGAACTGCACAAACAGGGAAAACTGTAACAAGACTTTTGCTGCAACAAAGTAACTAAAATAAAATACTGCAGGCTTATCCTAGTATAATCCTCACGAAACATACAACTAAAAAATCACAAAGCTAGCTCAAGCAGTGCTCACTTCAGTCTACAGCAACCTGTACAAAAGTGAAAGGTGCAATGATGGACTTGAGTAGTTCAACTCCAAAATATGTTTTAGGCATCATTAAGCAAATTCAAGTAGGACATGCAAACACAAAGCATACAGATAGTAATGTGGGACTACAATAGTAATGTGCATACAGATGATCTAGCTTAGCATGGGTAATAGACGAAAGCGTAGCTAAAGCTGAAACAACACGAGCATACGTACAATTAGAGGGCCGTGATGCTTACATTGTAAAAGCAGCCACCACCGGTGCAGGACGAGCCAGAAAAGAAGATCGATCAAGCAGTTTTAAAACCTGCCTCCGCCACTTCACTACTTCAAGGTTGGTACTAGTATCATCCCCCTTCACCAAAGAGTATGCATGCTGAATAACACGTGCTTTCTCCAAGACAGTATCTGGATCGCGATCAACGGACCGAACATCGAAGGAAGAGAAGCTGCCCTCCCCCAAGGCACAAAGATGCTGCCCTGGAACAATGCGACCCTTTGGAAGGATGAGTGGCAACTCAAGAATGGACAGCTCGGTCTTCCCAGAGGGTGTATCTTTTGCCGGGAATACAGCCATGTAGTAGACTGCAGAAATGTCTTGTCTCTCTTTGGAGCGGGCGACGAAGAGGTGGTCGGCAAGGGGTACGGCCTGGCCGACGAAAGGCAAGCTCTTGTCGTCCACCATTTCCCACACCCGTCTGTCCATGTCAAAGGCGCAGGTCCCCTTCTCCTGCTGCTGCTGCTGCTGCTGATGCTGAAAGGAGACAGAGAGCAGGATGTGGGAGTCGACAACGGCATAGGCAGCGACACGCACGTCGGGCGGGTTGAGGTATTCGAGCGGGTTGATACAAAACGGGAAGATGGGTGGCGGCGGGATCCTATGGGAGGCAACGCGGCCGCTGCTGAAGCTGATGGCCTCGAACCAGGGCAGGAAATCAGGACCGTCATCGATTTTGGGTCGACTGGAGAGGACGTAGAGCATGTCGCGGTGCGGGATCAGGACGGGGTTCACCTTGTTGCAGGAGAGGGAAGGCCCCCACGACTCCGTGGAGGTGGTTAGGTCGTAGACAGTGAAGTGACGACTGCAGTCCCCGCCGACGCCGACGATCCAGCGGGAGTCCACCGCCGCGAAGGACATGCCGCGCTTGGCGTGGCGCAGGGGCGTCGTTTTGCCGGCAGTGAAGATGGAGTGGGAGGGCTCCTCGACCTCGTGCTCCACCACAAGGTACACCGGCTTGTCGCCGGCGGCATCTTCTCTCTTCCGCTTGCGAGTCATCTCTCTCGTCGGGACGGCGGCGGGGGGTGGAAGGAAACCCTAGCTAAGGGCCCTTCCCCTTTGTGTCTATTATTATTGCTAGCCTTCATAACTGGGCCTGGGCCTTGAGATCCGGACAGGCCCGTTTATGGGGCCTGTGATGTGATGCCTACAAAGACGAAGGTAATCTTGAGGCCCGAAAAGAGGAACTTCCAACCATCCAAACCCTAAGCTGTGCCCCATCGCGATCAGCGGCGGCGGCGGCGGCGGCGCACCCAACAGAGATGCCGCACCAGAGGAAGAAGCCAAAGCTGGAGGAGACGGAAGGAGAAGGCGACCCCCCTTGTAAGATTGATCGTCGCGGTGCGGCAGCCCCGCCGCCGGTGTACATGCTGGTAGGTCACGGAAGCGTGCGCCCTGCCTACTCCGTGTTCGAGGTGGACCCTTACGCCGGCGACGGAAAGGGCGCCCCGGGACGCCTCCTCGCGCGCCTCAAGTGCAAGCACAGCAAGTCTTTCGTCCCCGTGAGATCCAGCCACCGCGCGTGGATCGTCGGGGTCGGCGGCAGCTCGACCAAGAGCGAGAGCCGCTACGGCCCGGAAACCATCATCTTCGACACCAAGACGAATGCGGTGATCACGGGACCCAAGCCCGGGTCGACCAAGAGCAACCCAGTCCTGCTAGCCGTCGGCGAAAGGATCTACGCCCTGGCCCGACGCCCCTCCGTGAATGGAAGGGTCGACCGCGCCTTCAATGGCCGTATGAACTTCCTGCCCTGGTTCGAGGTCCTTGATCTCTCCCAGTCCAAGGTGGTGGGCGACTCTTTGACGTGCTGCGAATGGAAGCCCCTGCCGAGGCCACCCTTCTTTCCTTGGTGCCTAAACCTACATCAGTACATCAGCCGCAAGATGCAGGATTTCACAGTCAGGTCATACGCATCTGTCGGTTCCTACATACTGGTCTCCCTCGCTGGGCAGCCGGGCACGTATGCGTTCGACACGGAGGCAAATCAGTGGACGACCCTGGACGATGAGAAAGTTCTGCCGTTCATGCAGTGCGCCATCCCGCACGGCCCAGAGCTCTTCCTCGGCGTGTCAATGGCTACGAGGGCCATTACTGCATACAAGATCAGTGTTATAGCGGGTTTGTCACTGGCCATCATGGAGATCCCGGTGTTGTCTGACCTGCCAGGTGATGAGGAGGTGGTCACCACCGACAAGTTCTTGTCTCTCGGAATCAACCATGGTTTTTGTTCGGTGAGTTGCTGGAATGTTGACGAATCATGGGATCCACCATACTTGCGTGCGCACATCAAGTTGATTGCGTATGGAACGGAGGATTTCGAAGGGAAATGCCTAGACGTATCCAAGAGGCACAAGCATCTTTACAAGATCCATGATTCAGTCCGGACGCTAGATTCACCATGTGTGGCTGGCGTGTTCTCCATGTGAGTAAGTACCGTAAGCAGCACATCCATCTGCATATCAATCTCGTATGGCTGGAACTACTATTTTGCCCCTTTTAATTAAATGCATGTGGTTTTGGATTTTCATGATAAGTTCTCGCATGTTCTACTGTGGCCACGATGATGTATCTCTTCTCTCGGGTCGCCTTTGTCAAAAAAAAAAAAAAATCCTTGTCTCGTTTGGTCTGGATTCTAGGTTTCGTACTAAGGGTAGTGTTGACACTAATGATGAATATCACAACTGCAAGTTTTCCTAAGCTGACAGCAGTGACCCAAAATTGCTCTCTTTGTCATGTAAAACACCGTAGTGTACACTTGTTTGTCATGTACAATACCATTTTAAGAAGACAATTATCATTGTGATGTTGCTATTATTCAAAATGAAAATTTGCACCAAATGCTAAAATAACTAGATATCATTTCGGTTTATTCCAAATGTTGGAATATCTCAGAACCATTCAAATAGGTTAAAAAAAAGGATCAAAATCAAATACTCCCTCCGATCCATAGAAAGTGTCGCCCACTTAATACAAAGTTTGTACTAACTTAGTATAAAATGAGCAACACTTTTTATGGATTGGAGGGAGTATATTAAAAAAAAACACATGTACAAATTGCCACATCTTCATATGATCGAACAGTAAAATTCAACGTTTCTCTGCTGCTAAACAATACAACTAAAAAAGCAGTACACTAATTAAATCGATCTTCATCTCTATTCGGCACCTTGGCATATATATTTTTGTATTCTTGTGCCATCGAAAAATATCTCCATACGCGTGAGGTCTTCTTATCCCTTGAGATGAGCACTTGTGCCTGTGGTGTGCCTGCAATATCGCAGGCTACTGTGCAGCTTGAGTAGGGACTCAACGCGATGGAAGCAAAACCTGAGCTGCTGTTAAAATTGCACTAGGAGAATCAGCCACGTTGGAAAATCTGTGGTGGTAAAATTTCCGTTTGGTTAGCGTTTAGCTCTTTCTGTCTGGAAGCAGGTTGGAAAAGCAGAACCAAACACACCCTTGTGCACTTATAGGCCACAAAGTTGAAGTCCACCTAAGGTACCAAAATCAGTTACACATGCAACAATTAAATAGCTTCGAGGGATCTTAGTATCAAGGTGAGAAACCATCTATGGTAGAGCTCGTTACTTTGTATAACAGTATGATGTTGTGCATTCGTTCTCATCTTAGTGACACGCCAAGGTTTAGCTTTTTGGAGATGCTCTAAATCAATACACTTAAATTTAATCCCACCTTCTGTCCGCTATCTAAATCTAAGTTATCAACCTTCCTAAAAGTGTAAAACCTAGAGCTCCCACCCTTTTCAAAACCTGGTAAAGTAGCTATGCCCACTGGAGTGACCCGAGCAACCACATTTCCGATTTTCGCCATTCTTTGTACAAGCAGAATTGATTTGAGGACTCACATTCTTCTTCTTTAAATGATTCATAAAATTTCTGCAGTTTGTGACACTATCCCTGCTCCCCTTAAGGATAAAGTTTTTGAATTCTTGTTATTGCTGGTGTTGGTATTGATCTTGTGAATTCAACAAGGGCTGTGTTTGTGTTATTTCAGATGCATGTATATGTGGCTTTTCCAGGCTTCATGCATTGGGAAGAGGTGTCTTGTGTTACTGGAGCTTGAAAACTCAAACTTCAGTTGGTTCATGGCACTTTTTTGTATGTTGTTTCGTGGTAGTGTGACGGAGCACAAATCCTCAAACATTAGTTCTAGGGCACTCTCTCTTTGAACTGGTTGGATTAGTTTCTTGTATGATCTTTGCATCCTTGCATTGGGAAGATGTTTCATGAACCATACCTTCAGGGAAATACTTAATAGCCTGTAATTAAGTACAAAAAGGTTCAAGTTTATGTTTTGAAGCTAAAATTTAGTGCCAGACTAAAGGCTGTTATTTACCTTTACATGTTGAACTTTAAGCAGAGATAGCAAGCAGTAAACTGCATGCTTTTGATATCTCTCCTTTGCAATAGCTATTCAGTATAATAATCGTTAAAATATTGAACTTGGTTTTGTTAATTACAGGAAATTTAGTATTGACACAATTGATCATCGATCTGTTAATTGATGTTGTCAACACCTTTAATAGTTTGTTCACAAAGGGTGACCTTGCGCTTCATTCGCCTTGTAGACCCACCAGTGTGGTTGTTCTTTTTGATGCTGTAGAGTGTAGACCTTGTATTTTGAGTATTTCCAGTCTTTCAGTTTCCGCTCATTTCACTATGATGATTCATATCTGATATTTCTTAGTTTGCATAACTCTCTATGACTTGTGTTTGATCCCGACTGTAATGTGTATGTATTTACTTATATTTTAGTGAATCCCGTTTCGATGTGTGGTGCTGTTACCAGTTTTCATATGCCTCAAGTCAGTGGCTGAGTGTTTTTTTTTTTGGTATCGGATGTGTTCTGCTTTTGTTGTGTTGGTTGTTTATGTCGCCAAATTCATATTTTAATTTTCCATTAGCAGCCCTGAACTTAATATGATATGTTAACGCAGGTACGTGGGCTGGCATGATTGATAACTAACCATGGAGTCTGAGCGTTGGATCTGGAAGATAGCTAAATCTGCCTTGCTCGTGTTTAGTTGTTATGCTAAATATTAATGGCTGCAATTTCGCCATACCTGGAATAGAACTCACAGCACTTATCTCCATTTATCAGTTGTATTTTATTTTGTAACGTTTCCAGAAATCTAACTGCAACAATGGACTCGTCAAGTTGATCGTATGTTGAGAGTTCTTTTACTTTCAACCAACTGAACGGATATGGGTATGTTGGAGCTTCCACCACTTCAATTAGATGTCAACATCGTTGGATCACAGAGGGTAGGACAGGAAATAATAAATTGAATTTTAGCAACCGGATAGGAAACAGCAGATCACCTCGGAAACAGCAGATCGGTGCAGAGAAAAAAATCCCTCAAACAACCCAACTTCTCTAGAACGAAAACACAGATCAAACACTGGTGTCTTGGCAGATCAGCAGTAAAATTGTCGTGGAAACCCGATGAATCTGATACCACCCGATGAATCTGATACCATGATGATGATGATAAGGATCAACGTGATCCAAAGGGATGTAGGCCCAATCTTTCACGGCGATCAGTAGTAACAGAGATAAGTAACACGGCTTACAATCTACACGATGCAAACTCGCGCGAACAAGAAGCAAACCCTTTCAGCGAGAGGAATTACTTGGATGGTTCTAGACAAACCACGCAGAAATTAGAAGCATGACACCTCCAATTCAACGGATTGAAACAACCTTGATCAGTCTCGACGGAACCCACAGCACTACGGCCGAAACACACACATGTTTTTAACTCATAATTCAAAACCTAATTTTACATTGACGCAACCTGTCAACCTGGCTTTATATAGACGATCCATACGCATCTAACTTGACTCGAAGGGAAAAACACAACCGACTAGAACTAGGAAATCTAAACAAACGTACCTAGTATATTTATCTTGCACGTTACCTTGCATGTTGGTGGGCCCCATCCGGTTTCCTTTAAGCACTTCAACCCCCACGGTAGGAACCTTCGTGCTTGATCTGGAGGACGTACCATTGAGAAATAGTAGCTAGCACGACTATTTCCATGCGAGGCAACATATATGTTCCTTGGTCGGGGTAGCAGAATTGGCATATATTGTCCCGACACAGTATTCAACATGGTTGCATGTAGTCGCCATCAAAGGCTCAAACTTCTCAGTATCTCCATCGAGTTGAAATATTTTTTGGTACAATTTCATCTGTCAATTTAAATGGTTCGACAATAGTTAACATGGCATATCTGCCCGTATCAGAGAAAGAATGGGGAGGAGACTCACCATGTGGGGAGCTAGGTGGGCCCCAAGCGCCACCCAGGCGTGGCCAAGGCTGGGCCGCGCCCAGGGGTCATCCGCCCACCTGGTGGGTCCCCTTGGGCAGCCTCTAGTGCTGGAGGGCCCCATTTTATGCATAAAATTTTTCAGAAAATTTTGACAACTTTGGTTTCTGAACATTTTCAGGATTATAAAATGACTAAAAATCTCATAAAATGATTTTTTTAAGTGCAAAACCAAGGAAATACTAAAATCACAGAAGTGCAAAAACAATCATCAAAACAAAAGTAACATGGAAATCATAGTTTTATGTATATAAAATAAATTTGAGAGCAAGGTTGATCATGTCTTGCTTCAAGCTTATTTTATAACACAAATTTTTTGAATTCCACCAAACAATTATGCTACCTCAAACTTGATAGCTATTGTCCCAATCATAATAAATTGATATTCTTTGTGATGATCATATATGGGACAATCAATATCTCCAATCTTGATGGTTTTAACATTTGCAATGGAATTTAGACCATAAACCTTGTCAACCTTCTTTGGAAAATAAACTGTGTGCTCAATTGTCATTAACATTGAAAGTAACCTTCCCTTAGTTGCAGTCAATAACAACCCCTGCAGTATTTAGAAAAGGTTTTCCAAGAATGATAGACATATTGTCATCTTCATGCATATCAAGCACAACAAAATTAGTTAAGATAAGACAATTATTAGTCACTTCAACTGGAACATCCTCACAAATGCCAATAGGAACAGCAGTTGATTTATCAGCCATTTGTAAAGAAATATCAGTGGGTATTAGTTTCTCCAAATAAAGCCCCTTGTAAAGAGAAAAAGGCATAACACTTACTCCTGCACCAAGATCACATAAAGCAGTTCTAACATAATTATTCTTAATTGATCAAGGAATAGTTGCAATACCTGGGTCTCCAAGCTTCTTTGGAATTGTGCCATTAAAAGAATAATTAGTAAGCATAGTGGAAATTTCCTCATTAGGAATTTTCCTTTTGTTAGAAATAATATCTTTCATGTACTTGGAATAAGGAGGCAATTTAATAACATCAGTTAAAGGAATTTGCAAAAATAGAGGTTTCATCCATTCACAAAATTTATTATAGTGCTCTTCTTCCTTTGATTTATATTTCTTGTTAGGGAAAGGCATGGGCTTTTGCACCCAAGGTTCCCTTTCACTACCATGCTTCCTAGCAACAAGTTCTTCCTTTTTATACTTGTTATGTTTAGGAGGTTTTTTAGGTTCTTCATCACTTTCTTATTTATTAGGATCATTTCCTTTATCAATATCAGTAACAGGTTCATTATCATTTTCTGTTTCAGCATCAGAGATAGAAATATTATTAGGATTCTCTAAGACGGGTTCCTTATCAATTTCCAACTCATTAGTCTCTCCTACTTCTTTATGCTTCTTATTTTTCTTTTTCTTTTTAGGAGGACTAAAAATGTTATTTTCAGCTAATTGAGATTCTTGTTCAATTCTCTTAGGATGTCCCTCGGGATATAAAGGATCATGAGTAGCAGTACCACCTCTAGTTATTACATCACAAGTTGGTTTATCATCCTTTTTAAAGGTTTCAGCAAGCAAATCTTTTTGTACTTTAGTAATTTGTTCAAGTTGAGTTTGAACCATGACAAAATGCTTGGTAAGTCATTTAACATCATTAGCAGTTCTTTCTAAAAGATCATGCAAAATTTTAATAATATACACATTTTCTTGCAATTGATTTTGAACCTTCATATTGAAATGATTTTGCTTCACAATAAAATTATCAAATTCATCTAAACATTGATCAGGAGGCTTTCAGTAAGGAATGTCTCCCGTACCGAAATTCTGAAGAGAATGTACCTCTACCATTGGTGGGTGAGTGATAGGCTCACATAATGCTTCAATAGGTGGTAGATTTTTTTACTTCTTCAGCTTTAATACCATTCTCCTTAAGAGATTTCTTCGCATCCTGCATAGTTTCAGAGTTAAGCACATGAATGCCCCTTTTCTATGATGTCTGAGTCGGCATCGGTAGGGGTGTTGGTGGCGGCTCAGGTGTAGACCAATCATCATGATTCTGGCTGATTTTCGCCAATAATTCTTCAGCTTCAGTCGGAGTCCTTTTCCTGAAAAAACAACTAGCACAACTATCTAGATATGTTCTAGATTCGTCTGTTAGTACATTATAAAAGATATCCATGAGCTCATTTTTAGGTATCATGTGTCCAGGCCGGGCCCTGAGTAAGGCACAAAACCTCCCCCAAGTTTCGGGTAGACACTCTTTCTCAATTTGTTTAAAATTGAAAATTCTTTGCAAAGCAGCGTGTTGTACATGAGCAGGATAATATTTTTCAAAGAAGATTTTAACTAATTCATCAAAGCTTTTGATAGATCCACTAGCTAAATTGTTAAACCAACTTTTAGCTTCATTTTTCAATGAAAAGGGAAAAGGGTTTTTTATGTAGTAACCTTGTTTCTTCTTATCATCAGAGAACAACCTACTCAGAGTAGTAAGTTTGCTCATGTGTTCTATAGCATTATCGTTTTCTTTTCCACAAAAAGGTTCATTTTCAACAATAGATATGAGAGACAGATCAACAGAAAAATCACAATCCTTTTCTTTAATGCTAATAGGAGGTATGGCAAACTCAGGATCATGAGCAGTTTTATAATTCATAGCATGTTTTTCAAGAAATTCCTTCCGTATTTCAGGATCAGAGGTGTCAATATCCATGCTTGCTTTAATAAATTCATCATAAATTTCAACATAACCATCATCAGGATAACTACTACCATAATTTCTTGCTTCAGGAGAGTCAACAGGTGTAACAGTGTGTTCATTAGAATTTTCAGCATTTTCAATTTTTTAACTCTAGCAATTTGATATTCTAGAAAAGAACCAAGTGAACTCCCTTCATCAAGAACAGCAGAAGCATCATCATAATTAGCAGGGACAGAATTAGACTCAGCAGAAGTAGCATGTGAACTGTGTGGTGGTGGTGGTGTAACAAGTTTACTCAAAACAGTAGGTGAATCAAGAGCAGCTTTAGAATTGAGAGCAGTACCTTTTCTTGTGGTGGAAGGTAATATAGTAACCTTGGCATCACGCTTAATCTTCATGATGAAGAATACACTGTAGCAGATAAAAGAACTCCCAAGTGAACTTATAAATAGAGCTATGCTCCCCGGCAATGGCGCCAGAAAATAGTCTTGATGACCCACAAGTATAGGGGATCACAACAGTCTTCGATGGAAGTAAAACCCAAATTTATTGATTCGACACAAGGGGAGCCAAAGAATATTTATAAGACTTAGCAGCTGATTTGTCAGATCAGCCACACCTGGAAGTAAACTTGCTGGGCACAATTTATCAGTAGCAACAATAATGTAATAACATCAGTAATAAAGTAACAACTGTAGTATTGTAAAAACAGCAATAATAGCAATCTTAGTAACATCAGGATTAAAACACCGTAGGCATAGGGATGTAAATACGGGCGCTGCATCGATGAGATAGTTCATGAAATAATTGAGAAGGGCAACATGTAGATAAACAAATAAACAATATCGAGGTGCTAATAAACATAGGCATGCATTCCGTAAGTAGTCGTGCGTGTTTGCAATAAGATACTTGCACGACATCTTTTGTCCAACCATCCCGTTTCAGCAGGGCCTTTATGAGAAGCCTAAAGGTAATTAAGGTACTCCTTTTACAAAGTACCGGAACAAAACATTAACATTCAATGAATACATGTAACGCTCAAGTCACAGCCATCCCCTCCGGTTGTCCCAAACTTTGGGGCCTCGGGTTCTGGACAATAACAAGTGCAAACAACTTGTAGATATGATCCAAAACAATACTTATCAGAATATGTTCAGATCTGAAAACATGGCACTCGGGCCCTAAGTGTCGAGCATTAATCTCACCAAGTTGCAACAACGATAAAAAAAAGCACTCTCACAGATACTAGGCATCATGCCCTAACAATCTGACATCTTATTACATGAATAATCTCATCCAATCACTAACATCCCCTCAGCCTACAGCGGGGAATTACTCACACATGGATGGTCGATGGAGAAGCGGTGGTGATGACGATGGCGACGATCTCCCCTTAAATCCCCGTCCCGACAGGGTGCTGGAACAGGAACTTCTGCTCCCCGAATTAGGTTTCGAGGAGGCGGCAGCGCTCTATATCTTTCTTGGGAAAATGATCAGGGGTTCTAGCATTTTTAGGTTGAGGGAAGTAAATAGGCGAAAGGAGCGTCGTCGACCGAGCCACCGGGTGGCCAGGTGGGACCCCGGCGCGGCCCAGCTTGGGCCGCGGCCAGGTGGATCCTGGGGGCTAGGGGCTCCTCCCGCAGCTCCCCTTCTGGCTCCGTGGGTCTTCTGCCAAATAAGAATATCTGGAATTTTTCCAGAATTTTCCGAGAACTTTGATTTCTGCACAAAAATAAGACACCAAGGCAATTCTACTGAAAACAGCATTAGTCCGCGTTAGTTCCATTCAAATCATGCGAACTAGAGGAGAAACAGCAGCAAAGGTGTTTGGAAAATTAGATACATTTTGGACGTATCCGAGATAAGATACCAATTAAAAATAAGATACCAATTAGAATCAAGGATACCAAAAGAATGGTATTGCTCGAAAGATATCAAGTAAAAGAGATGACAAGAAATAAGGTATCAAAGCTCCCATAAGAGATATCAATTGAAACAAATATCTATGATGGAGATATCAAATTCCAATTAATACCAATTGACGGTACCAAAGCAAAGCCGAAGAGCATCGAAGATAAATATAGAATACATGCTCTAATGACATTTCTCATTCAAGAAGACAAAACACAAAACGAGAAAAGAGAAAGCAAACTCCCAAGAGAGAGCAAGGTTACAACAAATAAACCAAACACTCTCTACACTTTTCATGATGGCACAAAGCATCAAAGGAAAAAGGTTTGTCTTCCATAAACACATAAGATAGAAAATCAAATGCCAATTGAAAGGGTCAAATATTAATTGATAAGATAATATTGTAAATAATAAAGGAAAGCTCCCCTGAGATTCGTGCATCACCTTAGGATTTGCATTTGAGTACAAGATACACACAAAAGGGATCATTACTCTCCATATGCTATCTAAGAACACTAAACGAGATCAATAAAACACAAGGGTCCATAAGAGGCAAGGAAGACAACGGGAGTCAACATGAAAACTTGGCAAGAGATGAGGCAAATAACAGTAAATGCCAATGTAAGGACAATCCAAAATATTCTACCACAAACATGAACATAAATTGTCCAAGGACAATGAGTATTTGGAGTTATTTTCCCGGTGAATAGAGATATCCAAGATCATCCTCACAAAATAAATCATATGGCAAATGATAAGAAATAAAACACCTATTTGGATATAATTTGTTGGTAGCTCTAACTTATTCAAACCAACCGGCAAAGCCATGGTTAGAGTAAGATGGAGCAAATGGTTTCTCAAAGTGTATGGAAATGCATATTTGAGGATAAACACACCAAGCAAAACTGAAACAAACAAGATCCAAAAGAAAATCAAATAGAAGCACTCAATAAAATTGGAACTTGTTTAAGCTAACATTGCACATAGGAATAAGATAATTTATAATATCAAATCTAAGCGGCATAAACCTAAAATGTTCACATTTTCTAGGATTGTAATATGCACATAGCTTATTACTCCCCCATAACATGATAAAACCCATTTCTATTTAACAAGAGGCAAATAAAATCCAACTAGAGAAATTAATGGACAAATTAGAAATTGAATTTCTCATGAATGTGACATACCACATAGAGGCTAGATAATCTTGTTATATCAATACTAAGTGGTGTACACCATGAATACACATTTTTAGGATTGTGAAGTGCACAAAGCATATCACTCACCGAAAATGGTATAGTCCATTAATCTCTCAAAAGAGCCAATTGAAATCAGCACAAGACCCAACACAAAGTTTACACATATATGGTGCGCAAAGTAAGATACACAAGCTTGATCTCTCAAGGTAAGTAAGAAGCACAACATATACAAGCACATCCTAGGAAGAAAACTAACACATGCAAGGGGGCAAGTAACTTTCAATGTAAGTAAGTTAAATACAAGTTACCGCAAGGAGGAACATTGGATATAAGATATATATGTGATAACCCAATTGACTTGGCTTGAGGAGATACAACCATGAACATCCCTTAATTCTTCAAAAGATAGCCAAGTCTCCAATGTCCTCCAACACAACCTATTGATCAAGTTTGAGCTTGTTGGTCCCCAACCAAGTTGGATCCCAAGAGGTTAGTCCCAATAGTTTTGACAACCCAAATGGTTCTTTTGTTGACTCCACTTTGAGTTCTCACATATTTGGCAACCACATTACCAACCCTATCCTTACTAAGAGAATAAACATCATCAATTATAATAGGGTTGGATAGGGTACCAGTGGTGCATGAAGAAGCCAAATGCCCCTTCTCACGGCATAGATAGCAACATCAACTGTTCTCTTTCTTCTTGATAGGATCCTCAACTTGAGGAGCATTGACTTGAGTCTTCTTAGGAGGTGGCCGTTGTTCAACACGTGGTTGAGCATGAGATTGAACAAGAGGCCGCTTCCCTAGTTGATTCACACTAAGAGGCTTCTTCTTCATTGGGAAAGATCTAACATGATTCCATTCTACCTTGCACTTGAAGCAAGTAATCTTGGCCGAATTCTTACCTTGTTCTTGGCCCTTCTTCTTGTCAATCTTGGACTTGTTGTTGTTGTTGGAGTTGAATACAAGTCCACTCTTGTCATTGTGGGATTGTTGCACACTCAACATGTTGTAAAGTGTGGTCTTCCCTTCATGACGCTTTTCCAAGCCATTCTTCAAAGAATTGGCTTGGGCCTTGAGCTCATTCCTTTCCTCTACATGGTTAGTAACAACACAAGAACTAGAGGAGGTAGATGCATCACTGTTAGAGCAACAAGGCATGGAAAGTAATTCATCACTTGATGTACCAACATTGTGAGTGGATGAACTATTAGGACTAGCACATGGCAATATAGCAATTCTACTAGAAATAGTGTTATTGTCCACATGAGGCCCACAAGATGTTACCTTTGTAGTGATAGCCTCATGAGCTAACTTTAGCCTATCATGGGATACTGATGCATGTAAAATGTATACATAAACTTTGCATTGTAATACTCATATTTCAATCATATTTGCATCATGTAAGGGTTATATCATTGTTTTATAAGGATTTTGGGAAGATTTCACAGTTTTCCTATTTTTCTGGAATCAACCCTGCACTGGCAGAAAACCCTATTTTTTATATTTTGTTGTTTCAGGGACCCAAACGACGTCCAAATGACCTAATATTTTGCGGGGATGATTTTTTGGAAGGAACGAAGCGTAGGAGCGAAGGAAGTGAACAAACGGAGACCCGAGGGCCGAAAGAGGTCGGCCCACGCGGCCAGATTCCTTGGCCGCGTGGGACCCCCATCTTGGGCCTCGTGGCTCCGATGCCGTCCGTTTTCGTCTCCGTGGCTTCGTCTTGACCTAAAACCGACTATAAAAATAGTCCTCTGAGGAGTTTCGCGAGGGAGCGCCGCAGAAACACAGAAACCACGAAACAGAGACCTGGAATTGCAGATTGGAGGGGGAAAACTCCGGCGGGGCGCTGTCGGGGTGGTCTCCATCTTCTCCAACATCTCCACCATCATCACCATGATGAAGGGGGAGTAGTCCACCCCCTGGAATTTGGGTTTGTGGTGGTAACTTGATCTAATCTCTCTATGTATGATCATTGTTGAAGTCCATATGATGTGCCTTGCATAAGTATGGATCTATCTATGTAATTCCTATGGTGGATATTGTGGTATGAGATGATATTTGTTATGCATTTACCGTTGTGTTGGATCTTTCATGACTTGTCATACTTCGGAGATATTCTATGATACATGTGATGGTTTGATTTATGCATAATGCCTTGTTTATCCATGTCATGAGGTGATTGACACCACCAAGTGTAGGTAGATGAGAGAGATGTGGTCATGCACACGGAATATGAATCATTGCACTAGTGTTTAGAATATTGTCCATTATGAAGTTTGATGTATGTAGGTACGGGATGGCCGATGTGACAACGACATATGTATTGAGTGACACAATACAGCCCAGCATCCTTTATCTGGGGGTAAAAAGGAAGAAGTATGATGTGGGAGTGACAACAAACCACGCTAGCCTTACGAGGGTGACCTAGCAACACAAATGATTATTTTCTTTCAACTATGTGTTTTAGGACATGTAGCCTTCATAGAAGTTTACCATTAAAGCATGACAATTGTGTGTACTTTTTATCTATAACATGATAATCACCATAGATGGGAGAGAGGATTGAGTGAACCCATGAACCCATGTCCATTGTTTCTATAAGAGAAAACCTTTGTCTTGTCCTCTTGCATTGAAGAGGATTGAGACACTTTTACATTCTTGTTTTGTTACATTAAACTTCCATCCATTAAATCAACCATCTTGTTCTTTAAACCTGTTTAGTGCATAATCAACTAAAACTTGTGACACTTTAGTTGTAGGGAATAGATTACTTTTCCTTCTTGCTCCTGCGGATCGATACCCTACTTCCACATTGAGAGGTGCTACAGTGATCCCCTGCTCTTGGGGGTTATCAAGTACTTTTCTGGCGCCGTTGCCGGGGAGCGTAGCGCTTAAGTTTATATTCTTGTGTGCACTAGACTTTAGATTTATTTTATCTTGTTTTATATCTTACAATCATCTAACCTTGGGGAGGTTCCTTTAAACTTGTTTGGTTGTGAGTTTCTCATTAGCTTTACTTTTAGTTATGTATCAGTTTATACTCTCCTTATTTGAAAAACACAAAAAAATTAGTTCATTTGTTATGTTCGTGGAATATATGAGTCACGTACTTATGCAACCCCCTATGGTTGGATCAATTAATGTTGATAAAAAAAGGTTTATAATGGAAGCATTAAATGTAATTGGCCATGGATTATGTGATAGGTATAATGTATCTTGCTGCATAGATCAATATCCTAAGCATCTTAATTTTCAATGCAAGCTTGAGAGTATGCCTATAATTGCCTCTTACCATAATAACGAAATTATGACCACTGATATGAAGGCAGCCGAGGAATTTACTATTGTAATGGGAATTCTTGAGATAGTTATTTAATATAGATAAAGCTCGTAGCCTCACACCAAGACTTGCTACAACACTTGAACAACTCTTGAAACACTTTTGTAAGAATACCTATATCCTTGAATATTATAACAATCTTGTTGCTATCAAGGAGAGATCTAATGGCTTGCAGGAACAAGAAGAATATAGAGAAGAGGAAAAGGTATTAGAGGATTGCCCATATCCTTACTCACCATGCTATTTTGATTCTGATTCTGATGATGATCAACACATTCAAAATGATATTATTATTGATAATAGCTTTGAAAGTGATGAGGAATTTGGTTTAGATATTCTATATGATAGTGCTTTAGATGATGGTCCTATTTGAGAGCTAGGATCAAACAATAGTGATTTGCTGTCCAGAAAACAGATTCCTAAGCTTCACTGTGAAGAATGTTAAAAATCACAGAAGAGGAATTTTGACCTGATATTTTACGACAGAAATATTCAGTTTTTATTACACATTTCATTAGTTCAAAGTTTTCTGATTTGAGCAACATAAGTGCCTCTAAAACTTCGCTCCTTTCAGGCTGTCCAGTTTTTGACAGATTCTGTTTTTATTTTGGATTAGTCTCATTACTGTGTTTTGTGTGGTTCTTTTGATCAAAGAGCAAAACATAACCTTAGTAACAGTATTTAATGTTTAGAATCAACTCATTATATGTCTTTGCTGTACCTATGAGGATTTAATTTATGGAGACACTAACCCCTCTAATCAAGTTTTATGTTGAGTTTTGTGTAAAGAGAATTTTCAAGTGTAAGAGTTGAGGGTGATGAACAAAGATCAAGAGAGACAAACACTCAAGCTTGGGGATGTTACCCCTAGAGTCACCCAACATATATCAAATAAGGACAAGAATTCAAGCTTGGGGATGCCAAGCCACCTCACTCCAACCATCTTGATATCAAGTAAGAAGCCTAGCTACATGGCTATAAAGAAAGCGCTTTACGGGAGGCAACCCGGTTGTTTTTATTTTTGATTTTCTTTGTGTCCTCTTGCTATAACAAGAGATTTAGTTTTTAGTTTTGTTTTTGGAATTTTTAATAAAGTGCCAAGTTTTACCCATTTTGGATTGAAAAAGTTGCTTATTGTATTCGGAGATTTTATTTCAGCACAAATCTGTGCACGGTATGATTTTTCACTCCTATTCTGTAACTCCGAATGAGCTGATATTTTAACTGTAGTTGAAACTTTTCATCCTCTTTAAGAATGAATTGTTTCAGAATTTTTCGACATATTTAAGTAGGGTAGAAAAATGCGTTTTGCTGCTGCTATTTTTCTGGACAGATTCTGTCCCATTTTGTTTAATGCATTCTTTGAACTTTTAACTTGAATCTTTTTTATCCAATTAAGTTTATAAGTAGGCATAAAACATTATACAATTTCTGGACATTCATATGAATTTTTGTTTAAGGATTTTATGCAGCAAGCAATTCATTTTTCTATCACTACTAATGTCACCCCACAGAAAAGAAATGGGAGAAACGGTGTTTTGAAGTTTTTTCACAGGGATTAGAGGAGATGCACCAAGAGCTATCCAAGGATGGTGAAGACCATAAGCTTGGGGATGTGAAGACAACCCCACTGGACCAACACTCTCTTGGTTTGCACACGTCTAACTTTTGTTTTTCGATCAATGCACTTTATCGCATAAACTTGGAGCGTCTTTTATTTGCCTTTTATTTCGGTTTGATTTTTTGTTTGTCTTGAGACCACCACTATAATTTATACATGAGAGAGCTACTGGAAATGTGGGTTTAATTAAGTTGGATGCTATTAAAAATATTGGGAAAGGGATGTTTGAGTTGATTCAAAAAGGATACATATAGTTGCATGATTCATGTGCTTTTTAATGAGTGTTAATTTGCAAGTGTTTTATCAAGAGCTATATTTTATTCATGTTTTGATGCTGAATGTTACTTTACTTTGTTTAACATGGATTGGTTAGTTCTATGGACACGTGTGCATGCATTTAGACGGTTAACTTCCTCCCTTTTGCTAGCCCAAAAATTCCAACAAGTAAAAACTTGTTTTCCAACACATTCAACCAAAGTTTTTCCAGTGAGTCCACCATATCTACCTATTAGCTTTATGCTATTCCGAGTATGTTTATCATGTTAATTTGTATTATCTATACCTCTGAATTTAAATGCTTATGTTATTGATTGTTATGGGAAAAGTTGGTTAAAAAGCTCTCACACCTTACTTTTATTGCACTTAATAAATATGAACCATTGTGATTAAAATAATGAAGCTGTGAGCTTGACAAGAGTCTTGGTTGGGGGTTAGCCCATATGTGCTGTCACATGGCAAGCTTTCAACATGTTCTTAATTATATTCAGTTGATATCATGTACTTTTATTTATGGATGCCTATCATAGTGCCAAATAAATGTGGAAACTAAGTAAGTTTAAGTAGTTTGTACAAATGGCTAGAGAGACACCTGGGCCGCTAATCTATGCCATGCATCATTCATGGTGAAAATTTACTTACATGCTATTGTGAGCCTTCAGTGATGCACCTCATAATAAAAAGCTATATCAATAGTAAATAAAAAGGGTGTTGAGATTGTTCATTATGTTTGTTTGTCTTGTCATTTTGACATGGGCTTGTTCCATGTCCTGGGACAAGAGGTACCCCAGTTGACCCTCTTGATGATGCTATTTTTACAATGAATTTAACTTGAAGTTGCTTGGTAGCCCAAATTGAGTAACACCATGGTGTAGGTACTCGTATTCACGGGGCATGTTTCAACCCATACTTTGTCAAGCACACTACTCATATTTGCTTTCACTTTAAACTTTAACCATTCAAGATGCTATGATAGGGGTAATGAGAGCTTGACACCAATGAATACCACATTGCAAACATTAACTTAAGTAGAAGCATTTGGAAGTTAGATGAAACTTATTCATGTTTTACCTCTACTCATTTATATATCTTTCCAGAGTGTCCACCTTTTATATTCAGATTTACAAGAGTACTCTATGACCACCATAAGATGTTTTTTACTTTTCATTATGCATACATTTGGTCCATAGTACTTTTTTCTATGTTGCACTTTGTGAATTATCATTGAACATCCTTACATTGAATATTTAATATCACTTCATAATCTATCTTGCATATTGCTACTCCTTTGAAGAATGAATCATTTGACTTTATGTAGCAATAGTAATCATCTTTGATATCCATTGATAGTATTAAAATGCAAAGTCCATGTAGGTTTTATCACCTTCATACTCGAGGACGAGTATAGGTTAAGCTTGGGGATGCTGATGCATGTAAAATGCATACATGAACTTTGCATTATAATACTCATATTTCAATCATATTTGCATCATATAAGGGTTATATCATTGTTTTATAAGGATTTTGGGAAGATTTCAATGGCTGTGTGGGACCCCCCATCTTGGGCCTCGTGGCTCCGATGCCATCCGTTTTTGTCTCCGTGGCTTCGTCTTGACCTAAAACCGACTATAAAAATAGTCCCCCAAGGAGTTTCGCGAGGGAGCACCGTAGAAACACAGAAACCACGAAACAGAGACCTGGAATTGCGGATTGGAGGGGGAAAACTCCGGTGGGGCGCTGCCGGGGTGCTCTCCATCTTCTCCAACATCTCCACCATCATCACCATGATGAAGGGGGAGTAGTCCACCCCCTGGACTTTGGGTTTGTGGTGGTAACTTGATCTAATCTCTCTATGTATGATCATTGTTGAAGTCCATATGATGTGCCTTGCATAAGTATGGATCTATCTATGTAATTCCTATGGTGGATATTGTGGTATGAGATGATATTTGTTATGCATTTACCGTTGTGTTGGATCTTTTATGACTTGTCATACTTCGGAGATATTCTATGATGCATGTGATGGTTTGATTTATGGATAATGCCTTGTTTATCCATGTCATGAGGTGATTGACACCACCAAGTGTAGGTAGATGAGAGAGATGTGGTCATGCACATGGAATATGAATCATTGCACTAGTGTTTAGAATATTGTCCATTATGAAGTTTGATGTATGTAGGTACGGGATGGCCGATGTGACAACGACATATGTATTGAGTGACACAATACAGCCCAACATCCCTTATCTGGGGGTAAAAAGGAAGAAGTATGATGTGGGAGTGACAACAAACCACACTAGCCTTATGAGACATGTCAAACGTATCTATAATTTTTGAGTGATCCATGCTAGTTTTGTTATATTGTCACATGTTTTTACTGTCATTTATATTATTTTTATGTATTTTGTCGGACTAACCTATTGACAAGATGCCCAGTGCCAGTTCCCTGTTTTTGTATTTCAGAAAATTTACTTCTGGAATATTCTCGGAATTGGACGAAAATTTACGGAGAATTTTTACTCGACGAAAGACACCAGAAGACCAAAGGGGAGCCTGAGGGGCCACCCATAGGACGCATGTGGCCTCCTGCCGCGACCCCCCTAGGACCCGCGGGTGGGGCCCGCCCCTGCTCCTGGGGCACCCCCTCGGCCCCCTCCGACGCCTATAAAATCCCTTTTAACCTAAAAACGTCGAGCCGGCCATTATTTTCCAGAAACTCGACCCCGACGCGCCGTCACCGAAAACCCTGGTTTGGGGTCCAATCTGAAGCTGATCCCGGTACTCTGCCGGAGGGGAGATCGATCCCGGAGAGCTCTTCATCGCCATGCCTTCCTCCGGGATGAATTGTGAGTAGTCTCACCTTGGACTATGGCTCCATGGCAGTAGCTAGTTGGTAGTCTCTCTCTCTTGTGCTTCATGTCTTATGATCTTGTGAGCTGCCTAACATGATCAAGATCGATTATTGTAATGCTATGTGATGTGTTTGCTGGGATCCGATGGATTTTGAAGTTATGTTCAGATTGTGCATGATTCTTATATGAGTAATTTATGTTCTTGCATGCTCTCCGATGTGCGTAGTTACTTTGGCCAAGTGATTGTGTGTATCTCCAAGAGAGGGTATTTATGCTAGATAGTGGGTTCATGCCCCCTTTTGTTCCTGGGCACGAGTGACAGAAACGTCTAAGGGCGAGGGTGTGCTGTTGCTACTAAGGGTAAAACAGCGGTGTTAATGTCTCTTTTGATATTAGTATTGCTTACTTCATGCACTTTACTTTATGCAATTGTCTGTTGCTTGCAACTTAATACCGTTGGGTGACAGGCTGGATAGCGATCCCACGATGGACTTTTTAGACAAAGACGCAGTTGGACTCAACGGTCTTTGTTCCTTGTCGTGATGCCTCCATAAATATTATCATGTCCTTTTTGTCATAGCTAAATTGGGTTTGTGTCATGATCTTGTCAATTGCCTAGCTGTAATTCGTTAACCCATCACATGCATATTTTATTTACTTGAGAGACTCCACTAGTGAACCCATGGCCCCCGGTCCATCTTTTTACATTGTTTACAACCTCATTTACTTGCTTTTAATCATCATTACTCCTCTGGTCACTTTTCATATTTTATCTATTTCATCATACAATTAACCGCTTTGTGTTCTACGAGACCGGAGAGATTGACAACCTCTCCGCCGTTGGGGACAAAGTATTTGGTTGAGTGTGTGCAGGTCCACGTCTGTTGAAGGTATCCCTAAGCGCCAGAGATCTTCAACATTCACCTCGTTGTTGATTTCAAAGTCCTACTGGTTCGATAAACCTCGGTTCGTTAAACGAGGGAAAACTACTACTAGCTACAATTCCGCTTTCGCTTGGGGCACCACCCAACTTATCAATATCTACCATCAAGCAGTTTTCTGGCGCCATTGCCGGGGACTTTGGAGCTACAGCAAGGGGAGTATCATACTCTCAATCTCTTTACTTTGTTTTTGTCTTGCTTGCTTTATATCGCGTTTAGTTTATTTTCCTGTTTCAAAATTTTAAAACCCCAAAAAAAATTTGTGTAGTCTTTATTTTCGTATTGTTAGTATGCTTAGTTATTTACCTGTTCTCAATGGTTAACTTCTTTGAAACTAGATCTTATTGGCAAGGCGGGTTCACAGAGGAACAAAAAGAATATTATAAGGAATACCGCTTGTCTCAAAAAGGGATACACTTATGGAAAATAATAAATCAACTGAACAATTATTCTAGAGACTTGTGCTTTAAATATGACATATCCTATTGTTGTGATGAATCTTCATGCTGCTTGAATTTTGAACACCTTCCTTTCCAATGTGCTTGCAATGATAATGAAACCTTAGCATCCTATGCTAAGGGAAACTATGATTTTTATGATGTGAAACCTATTGAAGAATTTATTGCGTGGAAGGGTGCTTATGAAATTTCTTCTTTGATTGAAAATGATGATGATGCTCCTTATAAATCTGAAAGTTTTGCTATATTTAAATATTGCATGGATAATTACAAAGATGAAAATTCTTATATTACTGAATATCTTAAGGGTTTATCTCCCCCAGAAGAAGAGACTAATGCCGTGCAGGAGCCTATGGAAGAAGAAATTGTTGAAACTGGAAGCTCATTAGATGAAAACGAGGAGGAGAGTGACGAACAAGAGGAGGAAGAATGGAGTAGCTACCCATCTCTACCTTCTAATGAGAGTAACTCTCTAACTCATACATTATTTGATTGTCCTCCTTCCTTACAAAAGGAGAATGAATGCTATGATCCCATTGATTCATTTGAAATATCCCTTTTTGATAAAAATGATCTTGTTATTTATGATAATCCATGCTATATTGATAAATCTTATGATAATCCTTTATTTGCTACAACCAATGAGATGCATGATAATGAGGAGTTGTGTTTAGAAAGTTCATATGATAAAGCTCTTGATGATGGTCCTATATTACTTGATGATAAAAATTATAATGGTATTGAAAGTGGGTTTAATCCCACTATTTTTGAGATGGACCGAAATTATGTGCTTGTAGATCATGAAAAGCCTGTTTTAAGTGATAATTATATTATTTAGTTTGTTCATGATGCTACTAAAAATTATTATTAGAGAGGAAAATATGGGTGTCGGAGTTCTCATGTCACTAAAACACCTCTCTTTATGTTAAAAGTTTTGAAGTTGCACTTGCTTTGTCTTCCTATGCTACTAGCTTTATGCTTCAATGAATTATTTTTGTACAAGATGCCTATGCATAGGAAGTGGGTTAGGATTAAATATGTTTGGTATTTATTTCTTGATGCTCTCTTTTGTCAACTCTTATTCTTATGTGAGCATCATTGAAATTACTGGGCCTAGCTAAAAGGCGTTAAAGAAAAGCGCTTGTTGGGAGGCAACCCATCTTTTATTTTCAATTTGCCTTTTGCTTTTCTTGAGTCATGAAGTTATTACCTCTGTAGCAACTTCATTGTATCTTTTTCTTTTGTTTTTTGTGCCAAGTTTAGCCTCTAATGCATTGAAAGTGCGAGGTATTGTTTTGCTGTCCAAAAACAGATTCTGTGCGCCTGTTGCACGAAAATCCTAAAATCGCCAGAATTTTATATTTTTCTGATAATTTTTGAAAGCAAGCCTGATGCTTTTATCTATCTTTAGTTAGTTTTAAGTTTTTTTTGATTTGAGCTGCAGAAGTGCCCCGAAAAAACTGATTCATCAGTGAACATGGTGTTATATCAGTGCTTCTAACTGATTGCATCTCCAGGCTTTTCACGCACAGAACATTGAAAGTGCAAAGTCAAGGTTGAGCATGTGTGTAGAAGACATAAGAGGGAGTTCAAATAGGTAAGGATGTGTGTTTCCTAAGAAACTTTCATGCAGCTCCATAGCTAATTTGTTTATATGTTCTCTAAATATAAATGTTGTACAAAAGATAATAGGTTTATCCTCATTTATGTAGTTGTTCAATTTCCCTATTAGAATACATATATACATTTTCTGGTACTCAGGTCATTTCTAACGAACGTTAATATTTAATCAAAATGCATATTTTCCAATTTGACTGGTATTTGAAATTAATTTCTCTCAGTTACTTTGAAAAGCCGGGGCCTCTTGAATCTTGACAGTTTTCTTTTATGTGCACCACATCCCTCAGTTTTCACCTTATTTTAAGCCACTATTTCCCATGCTTTTTGTTTCACTGTATACGATGCTTTTACTGCGAATCGATTGAAACTTGCTAATCATGCATATATATCACATTGTGCATTCATTAAATCAGTATACATACTGCTCTGATATGCTCATCGCCAATGCTTCCCCTCACGCTACTGGCAGAACAACCACAGTACTGCCCCGAGGCCTCGTGACGCGGAAGAAGCTGGTGAGTGCTATCCTCCAGTACGCCCACGGCGTCGAGCGCAAGTTCCATATCGAGTAAGGTGAGTTCCATTGTTGTGACGTCCTCATCACAAGCATGTGCATGTGTGTTCGGGTTTTCTATAGCAGATTTTGAGCTTAGGTAAAAAATGGAAACTAAAGTAGGTAGAATCAATTGCCTAACCAACCAATCAAATATTTGAGGCCGTAGCAGTGCATCATCAATATCTGGTGGGTTATTGTGCATGTGTGTTTGGCTGCCTGTAGCTGAATTTGAGTTAAGGGGAAAGGGTGGAAGCTAAATATCTAGAACAATTTGAGAGAATCAGTAAGGCTATTTACTTGGTATTACTGTGCCCAAGTCAAGTTATCTAATGATTTGTAATTGCTTCCTCTGAAAACAACAACTGTTCATCTCTGACAATAATCCCATGCATGCTTGTTAATTTTCGGGGCGTTTTGTAGCAGCTCTAAATTTGCAAACTGCAGTGTGTAAATACTAATATCGTGTACTCTGAATTTGAATGTGTTCTTGCATTGTAAGATCAGGATCATTGTCTACAAATAAAAAAATCAATTAGTACAAATTATGAAGATTTTCCATTTTTCATTGGGGCCAGCTGACCTCAAATGCTCTCAAGGCAGCTCCGCCCCTGCATCACCCACAAATGATGGAAGAATGCTTGTCTGGAATCAATCTTGACTCCAGGTTTAAATTTTCACGTATAAGTATCTTTTGTTACTTAATTGGTGTTCGGTCTCAACTTTAATTTGAACAGAAAACCCTTATTTAGCTTCTCATTATGTTGGGGAAAATTCTATTCTTTCATTGGCGAAACAAGAGTATTTAGTTTCATGTCAATGAATGTTTTGATAGAACTGAGGTATGTTACATTTGAATATGTGGTTGTAAAATTTATTTTTAGACACCGTAGCAACGCACGGGCATTCAACTATTATCTCTACTACTATTAAACAAACAAACATATTCTTTTCTAAACCCACCCAGAACACCTACACAGGACGACCAAGACCAATATGCCACCTCACGATCAGGCCACTTAATAAGATCTAACGGTCCACATAAACATCAACTCCCACCTGTGTGAGTTTAGCATTTTACAAGAGCGGACGAAAACTCTGCCGTGGTCCCGAGCGTTCACATCCCGTTCCTCCGCCCTGATTTCACGCGTGGAGATAATCACGCCCCGTCAATTCCTCTCGCGCCTATGATCCTATGCAGTGGATCATCCTGCAACGAGTCCGCCATCTTCCTCAGTCCTCACCCACGACCCTGCTGCTCCGCCAGACTCGCCGATTCCTGTTTGTCGTTGGCGGGGACGACACACATGTTCCAGCCTGTTGGGACGCACAACTCGCCGCCGCCGTCATTCCCCAGAGCTGGGGACGCACCGCGGCCAGCACCAATCCTCCTCACGACGGGACGGCGTCGCCGCCTCCGCCGCTCCTCCATGCGGCTGGAAGCGCATATGCTGTCCCTGTTTCTCCGTGACGGCGGGGACACGACGCAGACGCTACCTACCTTTCGCCGCGTGGCCAGGAACAACCTAGACGCTCTCGCCCTTCCTCCGCGCTGGCGCTCTGCAATGGTCGATGTGAACGCCTCCCCTGGGATCGACGACGCCGCAGGTGGAGCGGAGGTCCAGCTTCCGGTGCTCCGGTGAGTGGATGGTGTGCCGGTATCCAGTGCCGCCCAGCAGCGGCAGGGGACCGATCCATGGGCTGCTGCCTGCTAGGCCCTCGGCTGCTCCTTTGCGTGCCTGGGCGAGCTGCCCCACAGGGAGATGAGGGTGCGGCGGAGCTATGCGGAGGTGCTGTGGGTACGGGAGGACCCGGCCGCCGGTCCGCGGATGAGCGAGGGGCGGAAGAGTTGCAACGATGTCGTCACGGGGTGAACATCTCGGATATCGGCCGGCAGAGGTCCAACTGGTGGAGCAGATTGTGGGACCGGAGCATCACGATCCTATGATCGAGCAGCCATGGGCTCGGCTGCATTTTGTATATCAATGGATTGGTCCGATCTTTACATTGCGAAAACTGAAGATACACGCTTGCTAGAAAAATCTGAGAGGGGTTAATCCACTGTCCGCCCCGCCCAATGCAAGTCCCAGGTTATGAGGTTAAATTCTCCTCTCTACTTTATCCAATACGCTGATTGTTTGGACTACTTATGTTTTACCTTTTTCAGACATTTATACGAATGCTGTTCCAGGGCACGAAGTAGCCAAAAACCAGAAAGTTGTCTATGGCAAGCAATCTATAGACATATATATTGGCTAACCTGCTGCATAGTGATAGTGTCTAAGATAAAGTTCAGTTTCTCTGAACACAAGTGATTTAGAAGTAAACTGAAATTTGTTTGTATGAAGGCATTATTAGGCACACCTGAAACAGACCACAGCATAAGATTGAAACATTTACCGTCTGTGCATTCCAAAGTTTTTAGCAGTTGATTGAAACGTTAACATGATGACTTTTCTAAAGAAGTTACCCTTTAACAGCAGTAGAACGCATCGATGCACTACTTCAATGAAAACAGATATTAACAGACAATCTAAGATACTTGTGGGTAGAGACAATGTGAACGTAAGAAGACACTCTGAAATAGGAAATTTTATTTTAATTCTTTACTCCACAGCAAAGAACTACAGCAAAACTTCAAACACAATTTTGGTAGTTTCGTTTTTGCAAGAATAACAGTGTCACTTCTAACTTCCAGGTCTACCAAAAAAATATTATATACTCTCTTAATCTTAGAAATGCTTTTAAGGCATCTTATAAGTTCCTACCTAAAACCTATGGTACTCTAGGAATTACACCGATGCCCTATGGGTATTTAGACATGTATAGCTTGCAGATAATTGGACAATTAGAGCAAACGATTTGTAGGAGCTTTTTGAAGGATGGCTGATCGAACGGCTCTCCAGCGTAGCGGCCGCAACACCATCTCCCTACGTATTTTTGAACCATTCGTTTATGTCCAGGACAATGAAATATTATTAGCCCTGCAAAATAATTATGTTCTTGTGGTCTCGAACATGGAGGTTGTTCATACACCAAGTAAGATAAATGTGAAATCTTAATCTATGTTAATTAATATTTTTTTAGGGTCACTTCATAGACATATGCTACTACCATACCATTTGAACGATGCAACCGTACCAAACTCAGATACTTTTCACTGCCAACGGGGTAGAAGCAGATAACAAGTAACTTCGAATTGTTCACATTGACTTTGTCAACAACCACGTAAAAATAAGATAATAACACTCGGATATATTAATAGGAAAATGGTAGCTTATTAAAAAGATGCTAATTATTGACATAACAATCCTTGAGGCTTGAGTGAAGATGAAAACGGCGATACGCCGACGGCCACCGCCTATGCCGACGGCTTTTTGTCGGGGCAGTCGGCGTAGGGGCCGAGCTGGGCTGCCCAGCAAACTATAAAAAAAGTTCGGAATAGAATTATAAAATATAAAAAAATTAAAAAATTAAAAATTTCAAAAAAAATAATTGGCGTAAAAATCTGGCCTAGGCCTATGCCGATGGCTTTTCCGTCGGCATAGCTTGGTACGCCGATGGCTTTCCTAAGCCGACAGCATTAGAGGCTGAGTCGAGGACCTGGTACGCCGAGGAAGTTACGCCGACGGGGCTATGTCGATGGCAAATGGTCGTCGGCGTAGATAGGCATTCATGTAGTGGATACAACATTTTAACTGGCACAATTGTTAAATATGTTTAGTATACAATTGACATTGTTTCCTCTCTATCTGCAAAATGGTATGCGGACAAGGCAAAATAAGATTTCATTATTTGGTTGATGCCTAGAAAGAGTGGGATTGGATGCACTTCTTGATTGTCATCTTATAACAAACTTAAGCTTACCCCGTGGTCGTAGAACCGAACTTAAGTATGTCACACACTATACGTCTATCTAAATACAAGATATACTCTTTGTTGTGTGTGTAAAAACTAAAAAGTGACATTCAACTGAATAATAAAGACGTATTTTGTACAGACGTGCGTGCACGTGCAACGCTACTAGTACTATTAAAAGAGCAAACATATTCATTTCTAAGTGCACCCCAACTTGCGTACACAGAACAGTAAAGACCAATTTGCACCTCATGATCAGCCACATCAGATTAGATCTAACCATCCACATTACAATAACCATCACCAAATGTACGTTTAGCAATTTTTTCGGGCAGACGAAACTCTGCCGGACGAAAAGTTCCGGATAAAAAAATAGACCATAGATAATGCACGCCAGCAGAAAAAATAGATCAGATCGGACGCTGCACACCCGACCCGCTCGCCGCCGCCGCAATCCCCTCATGCCCACGAGACCATGACTGGCCCGCCGCGGCCGCAATCCCCAGATACCAACGACCTGCACGCCGCAGACACCGACTACACGCCGCCGCCGCCGATGCGTGATCCAGCGCCACCCCGGTCACAGCCCCGTCCGCTGTTCTCGCGACCATCGCTCGCTTGGTCCTCGCCTCGCGGCCGGTATCCACTACGGCTTCGCCTGGCCGTTTGCAACCAGCCCATTCGCTTTCGCGTAATTCTCATCGAGTATGACGACGAGGACCTCCGGACACGCACCATCACAACCCAGATTGATGCGAGTGGTTTGTTTTTCCCTCCGTTCTTTGCAAAAATTGCTCACCAACCGTTGTGCTTGGCTATTGTTGCAGTAGCATTTGATTTTTTTTTTTTTTTTTTTTTTTTGCAGATGTGAGGAGAACCAATGTTTATGCAGCCACACTGCAGTATTAATTAAATTTGTTTGTGACGTAGTTGCTTCCAGTCAACCCAAGCAGGAGCTCCATGAACCAATGTCTCGCCGACGACCCCGCCGCCAGCAGCCTCCAGGAGGAACACGGGAAATCGCTGCCGTTGGCTTGCACCAAGTGGTTCGCTGCCGACCTTGCCGGTAGCAGACTCTGCTAGGAACTGGCCGCCGGCACTTAACTTGCTCACCATGTGCGCAGTTGTCGGAAGGTAGCCTCTCCCATTTGCTTCTCTATTTTTTCTTATGCATCTGATTGGCAAATTTGGAAACAAATGGTTTTGGTTGTTGTTAATGTATAATTGGCGCAAATAGGAAAAACAGAAGATGGTGGATTGGTGGTGTCTCTTTTTGACATAAATATATGATGAAGCTGTAATTGCTTATGTTGCCCTTGCACTAGCTGGGGAAGGTGTTGTAGGGGCAGTTGTGTGTTGGATGGAAGAATCACGCTGATTGATGTAGCTTTTTATTCAGGTAGTAGCATCTTTTGCAGTAGTTTTTGGTATGGATATTTTGCTCTTACCTCTCTGAATTGGTCCTCTTGGTTGTTGCCTTGCATGTTCTTGTTTAGGTTTCTTTGATTACATACTCGCTAAATTGCTCGAGCTTGCAAGTTGTTATTTTTGTTCTACATCTAAAGAGCATTATTAAAGATTTTGTTTTCATGTCCGAAATAACGTATTCTTACTGTCATTTCTATGGTGGAGTTAATGAAGTTTTTGCAGATTTACATGTTCATTGAGGCCATACTGCACAAGCCCCATTTCGGTTATCATAGGAAGTATGGTGATTATGCTTTCTGTAAGCTTCACAACCTCACGTTGATTGATGCTTGTGATTTTTGGTGATTGTTTTATTATTACTCGCAATTTGCTTTAGTCTTCATATACTCTACGATTTATTCACTTTAGATTACTACTTTTGGATGGTACATAACCGGTGAATTCTATATTTTGTAGATCATGGGTTCGCATGATTTTCTACAACAGTCATGGTCTGCAAGTGGGTGATTGCTGATGATTACCAGCAAGTAGTATATCTATGTCGTTCTTGCGCATGGACGGCCTCGCGCTCCAGACTACAGTAACAGGACGGGGCCAGCCTCTGTGAACTCTGCGTCAGCGTCTCCCAGCATGCCGACTCTGCTACTGAGGGTGAGATCAAATCATGACAGGACTATAGGTTCAAAACAGAGCTGGAGGTGTACAACCAGAGCATGTTTAATACAGAGCTCGAGGTGTACAACTAAGCATGTTCAAGACGGAGTTGTGCAAGAAGTGGGAGGAAACTGGGGCGTGCTATTAGAGTATTAGACTATCACAATGTATTGGGCATGTTCATTTCATAGAGAACACATCTTCTAATCTTCCTTCCTTTCATTGTGAGAATCATATCCTCCTTAGAGCAACTCCAGCCGTTGGAGCCCCCCGGGAGGAAACGCCGGACGAAAAAGAGGCCTCTGGGGGATGCCGGCGAAAAAAGAGGCCTCTGGGGGGCATGGCCTCCCAGTCGTGCCCCCACCCATGAAGGCGGAGAGGGGACGAAGTAGAGGAGAAAGAGGCGAAACCGGGACAGAGCACGTGGGTGGGCCAGAAAGAAGGACGCGTGGGGCGAGGGGATTGGCTATTTGCTTCATCCGGCGTCCCAAGAGCCCCCCAGCGCGCTGGGTTTGGCCTGGGATCGCCGGCGTCTTTTTGAGGTCTGGGGGGCTCCTGGGGGCGTGGCTAGGAGATTTTTTGCCCTTTTTGTGTCGCCGGCGATGAAAAGGTGTCCTGGGGGGCTTCCTGGGGGCGTGGCTGGAGTTGCTCTTAGCTACAAGTTAGACTTCCGTTAAGAACTATCCAACTACAGTAGACTAAATGATGTTGCTCCTGCAAATGCTCTTGACAAGTTTTACGAGTGTATTCAAGTGACTAAATAATAATGTTTTTGCTATTAGTCACTCGAGTTATCTCTACTACTATTAAACAATCAAACTTGATTTATCCTAGAACCACCCCACAAAACGTACACAGACTACTCACCACCTCAGGATTAGGCCCACTTAAATAAATCTAACGGACCGAATTGATCCGCGATGCCTCGGGTGCACTTAGTAATTAGCGTTGGCGGACCATACTGAGCGGACAGAATTTTCCACCACGTGCGAAGAAAAAATTACCGCTTTCCACGATCTCATCCCCTAACCCGCCGCCTCCTCCCCACGCGCCGCCGCCTCCTAGACGACCGATGCAGAGCCTTGGGCATCGCGATTGGGGAGTCTCCGCGACAACTGCGGTGAGATCTCCCTCGAGACCTAACCCGATGTGCGCCTCCAACTAGGGCTTTCCATGCTCCTCCATCGCGACTCCTCCCGCCATGGCTGACTTCTTCGACCTCATCCTCAGATCACCAAGGACAGCCTCAAGCCCCACCGACACCGTCCTCGAGATTGGGCCAGGATGGTTTCGACTTTCGAGCACAGCGCCGCTAGAATGGCCAATCCCTGTCCTCACGGCTCGAGGTACTGATGATATCTTGGTCGGCTCCTAATTTTTGCATCTTAGTGGAAATATTGGATTATGCAAATAATACGGTGCTAGGTTCCGCATGTTTTCGAGGTATTGTATTGTTCCTTCCCTGCAATGCCTGCTTAGAGACGCCTAATTCGTTTGTTGCAATGCACTTGTTCTGTTTGGGGTAATTGGAGGTTTAATTTTCTGCGCTGAAGACATTTTTGGTGGCATGTACTGTAGTTGGTTCTTAAGCTCAGTGGAGATGAACATATATTGGATTCTGGTGGCAAAGGGGGGTGAACATATATTGGATTCTGGTGGCAAAGGGGGGTGTACTGTAATCAGTTCTTGAGCTTAAGCCTGGTGGAGAGGTGAACATATATTGTATTTTGGCAGCAAATGGGGACAAATGTTTACATTTGTAACTGGTTCATAAGCTATCTGTTCATGTTCATGGAGATGATTTTTTCTCTCTTGTCGATGTACAAAGGACTTCCCTGCATTGGTGACATTGTGTTTGGTATAGCAAGTAAGTTATATGCCAGTTTGCGGAAATACTATCCCAGTGAATTTGCTCTGAAGCTATTGATACTTATCTTTTAATAATAAAAATATCTTCATATACACTGATTTTTTCATGCATGCTATTTTTCTTAGAAAGAAGGGAGCACATGATTGTCGATAATGAACAGTTCACACGCGCAAGCTTCTACAGTATCGTTACAAATACAGAGAACAATTATAGTAAGATAATTGCTCTAACAATCCATTTTTATGCACATATGTATTTCGATGTTGCAGTCAATTCCTATCATTTCTTTGTTTCTTTAGGTTTGCAAACATTTTTACAGGTTTGGTTTCAGCCCTGATCGTGGGTAAGGATGGCACAATATCACTATATATAGATATTGTATGTGCAACAAACCAATGAACAACTATTTGTAGTAGGATAGTACATTAACTTTCATGTCAGTCAGCCCCATAAAAATCATGATACTAAATCCTTTCGAAGTTCTTCTCAGTCTGTAGCTTCTGTAGTTGGAAACAAAATCTGCAGTTTTTTTTGTAGAGGGGAAGTCATCTCTTGGAACTGTAATTTAGAGTAGGTTGAATACTGTAGCCTCATTCTCACGCTTTTGGAAGGAAAACGAGATGAATACGTGTTCTGAATCTGAATGATCACTTCCCTATAAAAAGAGAGACTAACATATGGATAATTGCACTTTACTTTTCCATACTGTTCTTGCAAGAACATGGGAAAAGAGCAAATATTCACATTCCAACTGTTCTTATCAAATCATGTTGACTTTAGACTGTAAACACCAGGTATTTCCCTACTTAATGGTGTTCCTATACCTGCTTTCATCATGTCTCCTCATACTGTTATATCTACTACAGTTGATCTTGTGGCTGTATGGGTACCAAGTAAGCATGAATGGTTGATGAACCGTCCATTTGGCAAGGAACTAATAGCTGCTTTAGGAAGACCCAATATATTCAGATTTTTGTTCATGTATGTTCCAGGCTATATAGAGTTAATAAGTTTTCCTTACTATTTTTCTGCGTGGTAGTACATTATGTTGATTTCGTATTTATTATGGTGTGATTTATAGTGCAACCTGAGTGGTGATATACACTTGCTTCAAAATATGACTGCAACTAGGCACTAGACTGTTGTATCTACAATCTTTTCTATTTCTAATATGCTATTTCTTATCTATTGAGATTTTTTGAAAAATATCACTATTAGGTCTTAAGTGTTAGAGTATATATTTGTATATTATAGTTTCCCCATGTGTTAGGGGGTTTCCTGTATATTTGCACCTGTACATATACTATATATTGTGGCCTTTGGCCCCCTGGTAATACAAGCATCTATTACCCTAACATGGTATTAGAGCTAAAGGTCTCGAGTTCGAGTCCTGGTTTGCTAATTTATTAAAAATTGCTCGTAATGCCCCTTGTGTCCAAGTATGAGCCCGTCTTGCGCCATACCTCTGAGACTTGCGCGCCGTCGCTTTCTTCCGGATGCACGTGTTGGCCTCTCCCTCCCCGAGTCACACGTGAGAGGGGGTATTACAGTATATATGAATTGCACTAGTCTTTCCATCAGTTCGGACTTTTGGGATAGTTGGCTAGTGCATGATACATGACATGGTTGCACTAGTCTTTCCATCAGTTCGGACTTTTGGGATAGTTGGCTAGTGCAGGATACATAACATGGTATCAGAGCAATAGGGTTCTTTTTTTCCTCTCTTCTCGCAGCCGCAGCCGCCGCCCGCCTCGGTACCTCGCCGCCGTGTCCGGTCGCCGCCGCTGCCTCTTCCTCGCCGCCTGCGAGCTTGCCGCCGGCCGCCCGCACCCTCTCCGGCCGCGCCCGCCCCCGTCCTGCCGCGCCCGCCCGCCACTCGTCCGGCCGCCTGCCGCCCGCACCCGCTCCGGCCGCGCCCGCCCCCGTCCTGCCACGCCCGTCCCGGCCCCCGTCCAGCCGACCAACTGCACCGCCGCCGCTTCCGCTCTCCTCCCCGCCCGCCACTCGTCCGGCCGCCCACGTCCCGGCCGCCCCAGTCCCGGCCGCCCCCGTCCCGGCCGCCACTCGTCTCCGGCCGCGCCCGCCCCCGTCCCGCCGCTCCCGCACCTGCTCCGGCCGCGCCCGCTCCCGTCCCGGCCCCCGTCCGGCCGACCAACTGCACCGCCGCCGCTTCCGCTCTCCTCCAGGCCGCTGCTCCGGTCTCCCGCAGAAGCTGCTCGATTGTGCCGGCTCGATCTGCTGCTCCAGACTCGATTAGCTCAGCTCGCTGTTTAGCCGGCTCTCCGTGAGTCTGATCTGTTCCAAAAAAAAAAAGGTACAATGTCTTCCTCGTCGGGCTATGTTGCGATTCCTCGCTGCCCGGTGATTTTTGATGGCGCGAATTACCCTGATTTCGCTGCCTTCATGCGCGTCCACATGCGCGGTCTTCGTCTTTGGGGTGTGCTTTCTGGCGAGGTCTCCTGTCCGCCACGCCCCGTTGCTCCTCTGGCACCCATTGCGCCGCCGCCTGTTGCCCTTGCTCCCGATGCTACTCAGGAGGTCAAGGATGCATCCCAGAGTGCTTATGATACTGCTCTGACTGCTTATGACCGGGAGGTCCAGGAGCATTCTACTGCTGTTGCGACATACCGGCTGGATCTGACTGATTACGCTCAGTGGATAGATGAGGATGCTCGTGCTGCTGCTGTCCTCACTTCCAGTGTTCTGCCTCAGTATGCTGCTGAGTTCATGGGTCTTCCCACCGCTGCTGCTCAGTGGACTTTTCTTCGTCAGCGCTATCAGCCGTCTGGCGATGCTCTTTACCTGTCCGTGGTTCGTCAGGAGCATGATCTTCAGCAGGGTGATTCCACTATTGATGAGTTCTATACTCAGAGTGCTGCTATTTGGCGTCAGCTTGATTCTCTTCGTACAGCTGTGTGTGGCACCTGTCCCTGCTGTCTGACTGTGCGCGCGGATCTGGATTTTCAGCGCGTCTATGAGTTCTTGTCGCGGCTCCGCAAGGAGTTTGAGCCGCGTCGTGCCCAGCTGCTTGCCCGTGGTCGTGTTCCGCTCTCTGAGGTAATAGCTGAGCTTCGGGCTGAGGAGACTCGTCTTCGTGGTGCTGGTCTTCTTGAGGTTCCCTCTGTACTTGCTGCTCGTGGTCCTCCTGTGCCGTCTGCTCGTGGTCCTCCTGTGCCGCCAGCCTCGTTGCGGTCTCCAGGACCGCCGATACTCTCTTCTCCTCCGGCCCAGGGTCAGAGTCAGCCTCAGCAGTCCCGTGCACCTCCTCGTCCTCCCTGCGCCTACTGTGGCAAGACTGGCCACGATATCTTGAGCTGCTGGAAGAGGGATCCCAGCTTACGTCAGCAGTACCATGCTCGTAGGCAGGCTGGTTCTTCAGGGTCTTCTGCTGTTGCCCAGGCTGGATCGTCAGGATCTTCTGCTGCTGCACTATCTGATCAGGACATTATCCGAGGTCTTCGTAGCCTGCTCGCTGCTACAGGCTCTTCCTCGACGGGTACTGCTGGTTCTGTGCCTAGCTCTTCTGGCACCGCGCGACCACCACCTTCTAGACAGTCAGGTATGTCATCCCCGTGGTATCTGGATTCTGGAGCTTCTTTTCATATGACTTCTGCGTCTTCTATTCTTTCTGCTCTTCGCTCTTTTATTTCTCCTGTCCGTGTTATCACGGCTGATGGTACCTCTCTTCCTGTTTCCAGTCGAGGCACCCTTTCTACTTCCTCTTTCTCTGTTCCTGATGTTTCTCATGTTCCTAGTCTTAAGATGAACCTGTGTTCTGCTAGTCAGCATACTGATTCTGGTTGTCGAGTCATTCTTGACGCTGATTCTTGTGCTGTTCAGGACCGTCGTACACAGGCCCTGGTTGGAGCTGGCCCTCGCAGCCTTGAATCCCCGGGGCTATGGGAGTTAGACTGGCTTCACGTTCCTTCCGCTGACACTTCATCTGCCAGTACTCCTGCGGTTGCTGCTTCTGTCACTGGCTCTTTTCAGCAGTGGCATCATCGGCTGGGTCACCTTTGTGTCTCCCGTTTATCGTCATTAGTTCGTTGTGGTCTTTTGGGGTCTGTCTCAGGAGATGTGTCTTTACATTCGTGTCAGGGTTGTAGGCTATGCAAACAGATTCAGCTTCCCTATCCTACTAGTGCGTCTGTATCTCAGCGACCTTTTGATTTAGTTCATTCAGATGTTTGGGGTCCAGCACCCTTTGCTTCTAAAGGGGGCCATCGATACTATATTTTGTTCATTGATGATTTTTCACGGTACACCTGGTTGTTTTTTATGCGCTCTCGCAGTGAGGTGCTCGCTATTTATCAGCATTTTGTGGCCATGGTTCGTACTCAGTATTCCACTCCTATTCGTGTGTTTCATGCTGATTCTGTAGGAGAGTATATCTCCCAGCACCTGCGTGGTGTCCTTGCTGAGCAGGGCACCCTTGCCCAGTTCTCGTGTCCCGGCGCCCATGCTCAAAATGGTGTCGCCGAGCGTAAGCATCGTCATATTCTTGAGACTACCCGTGCTATGATGATTGCTTCCTCTCTTCCGCCACATTTCTAGGCTGAGGCTGTCGCTACGTCGACTCACCTCATTAACATTCAGCCTTCTGCTGCTCTTCACGGTGGCATTCCGCTCGAGCGTCTCTCTGGTAGCTCTCCAGACTACTCGACTCTTCGTTTATTTGGTTGTGTTTGCTATGTCCTTCTTCCTCCTCGCGAACGCACCAAACTGACTGCTCAGTCTGTTGAGTGTGTTTTTCTCGGATACAGTGATGAGCATAAAGGCTATCGCTGCTGGGACCCTGTTGGTCGTCGGATGTGCATCTCTCGTGATGTCACGTTTGATGAGACGCGTTCCTTCTATCCTTGCCCCACCTCTGGTACTTACCCGGTGGATGATATCTCTTTTCTTCTCTTTCCTGATACACCTCATGCTGTCCCTTCTCCTCCACCTCTTCCTTCTGATGCGCCCCCTTCGTTGGCGCCATCATCTCCTCCGTCTAGTTCTCCTTGTTCTCCCCCTTCGTTTTCTTCCTCTTCTGATGAGTTGTCTTCTGCTGACGCGTCTCCTAGTTCTCCACCTCTTCCGCCTGTTCGTCCGCGTTGTCCTCCAAACCGTTACTCTCCTAGTCAGTATGGTCTCTCTGTTGTCTCCGAGCCGACTTCTTATCGGGATGCTGAGCAACATCCCGAATGGCAGCTTGCCATGGCTGAGGAGATTGTTGCGCTTGAGCGCACCAGCACCTGGGATCTTGTTTCTCCACCTCCTGGTGTCCATCCTATCACGTGTAAGTGGGTCTATAAAATTAAGACCCGCTCTGATGGATCTCTTGAGCGCTATAAAGCGCGTCTTGTGGCTCGTGGCTTTCAGCAGGAGCACGGTCGTGACTATGATGAGACTTTTGCTCCTGTGCCTCATATGACCACTGTGCGTACTCTTCTTGCTGTTGCTTCTGTTCGACGCTGGTCTATGTCCCAGCTTGATGTTCAGAACGCTTTTCTTAATGGCGAGTTGAGTGAGGAGGTTTACATGCAGCCTCCTCCTGGATATTCTGTCCCTGATGGGATGGTTTGTCGTCTTTGACGTTCTCTTTATGGCCTAAAACAGGCCACTCGTGCCTGGTTCGAGCGCTTTGCTTCTGTGGTGACTGCTGCTAGTTTCTCTCCTAGTTTTCATGATCCAGCACTATTTGTTCACACTTCTCCTTGTGGACGCACTCTTCTCCTCCTTTATGTTGATGATATGATCATTACTGGTGATGATCCTGAGTATATTGCCTTTGTCAAGGCTCGTCTTCGTGATCAGTTTCTTATGACTGATCTTGGTCCTCTTCGCTACTTTCTTGGGATTGAGATCTCCTCCACTTCTGATGGCTTTTATATCTCTCAGGAAAAGTATATTCAGGATCTCCTTACTCGTGCTGCCCTTGTGGATGAGCGCACAGTTGAGACTCCTATGGAGCTTAATGTTAAGCTTCGTCCTACTGATGGTGATCCTCTTTCGGATCCCACACGTTATCGCCATCTTGTTGGGAGTCTTGTTTATCTTGCTGTCACTCGTCCTGATATTTCTTATCTTGTTCATATTTTGAGTCAGTTTGTCTCAGCTCCTACCACCGTTCACTACAGTCATCTCCTTCGTGTCCTTCGTTACCTTCGTGGCACGATTACTCGTCGTCTTTTCTTTCCTAGCTCCAGCTCTCTCCAGCTCCAGTGCTACTCGGATGCTACGTGGGCGAGTGATCCTTCGGATCGTCGTTCACTTTCTGCTTACTGTGTGTTTCTTGGTGGTTCGCTTGTTGCTTGGAAGGCGAAGAAATAGGTCGCGGTTTCCCGTTCGAGCGTTGAGGCTGAGCTGCGGGCTATGGCTTCGTTGATTGCTGAGGTGACCTGGTTACGATGGTTGCTTGCAGATTTTGGGGTCTCTATTACGACACCCACTCCACTTTTGTGTGACAGTACAGGTGCTATCAGTATTGCACGTGATCCGGTCAAGCATGAGCTGACCAAGCATATTGGTGTTGATGCTTTTTATACACGTGCTCAGGTGCAGGATCAGGTTGTTGCGCTTCATTATGTGCCTTCAGATTTGCAATTGGCGGATTTCTTTACAAAGGCACAAATTCGGGCGCAGCATGACTTCTTACTCTCCAAACTCAGTGTTCTGGATCCACCCTGAGTTTGAGGGGGGGGTGTTAGAGTATATATTTGTATATTATAGTTTCCCCATGTGTTAGAGGGTTTCCTGTATATTTACACCTGTACATGTACTATATATTGTGGCCTTTAGCCCCCTGGTAATACAAGCATCTATTACCCTAACATTAAGGTCCGCTACGTACGCTGCATTTAACTATATCTCTAAACAGCAAATTCTGGATATTTGCGAGATGATAGTGTAAGCTTATCTTTGATCTTTTCCTTTGCCAGTCTTAAGAATTTTTCACATCGTCATGATTTTTTTCAGAATATTGTAACAACTTCTCAGTTGTACTATTAAACTAATTGTTGAGCTATTTAGGAAGAATGGTGTTGGATGTTCCATTTCGTCAGTACACTGGGGATTGGCTATATTATGAAATTTCAGCAGCATGCTTCTGATGAACATGCTCAGTATTTGTATTTGCACTTGTATTTATTCGTACTTACTTTTGGCTTGTAGCTAAAGATGATCATTATGGTAATCTTATTTTGCAGATTTTGCTTCACCAAGGAATTTAGTGCAATCTTCGTTTGTGGAGAGATTCAGTCCTTTCTTCTTGGAACACTGTCCAAACTTGCTTTAGCTTGTGGCGGGATTCGAACCCTTCTTGGAACAGTGTCGAAAGTTGCTAATGAAAGTTTGCTAGAGAAATGCAATTCCTTTTGTTTTTGTGTTGTGAGAGAAATTTGTTCTTTTATGAAGCTTGAAATTCTTGATTGTGCTCCTGCTTCAAGTAGTACTAACTATATACTCTCTTCTCGCAAAACTGAGTATCCGAGGGCCGAGGCCCTCTAGAATAGGCACAACTGTTCTTCGTAGAAATTAGTTTTTATGAACATTAACTAGGTTAGCTGCTAGGAATAAAACCAGGATATGATGCGTTCTGTTGTGAATAGATATAGTGCACATATGCAAGTCGTTGTATATTATCTATTATCCTTTTGCAGTTTTATGGGTGATACATTTGCTAAATGAAACCTCAATCTAGACCAAAATAGAATTTAAAATTATGATCAATTGTGGTTGAGACGCGTGTGCGCGTGCATAACTACTAGTTAGAATTAAGTTAGAGCTTCAGTTAAGGTTTAAGGATGGAGCTTCAGTTAATGTTTAAGGATGGAGGAAAGAGCAGGTAGTTTTATGAGTGTTTCATGAGTTTTATGGATTGTTGAATTTTGGAATTGATCGACATGTGAGTCTTCTAAAAAAACAGGTATTTCCCTTGCTTGAAAGCACCGTCAGAATTCAGTTTAAGAAGGTCAAACTAAGGTGTTCATCAGACATCAGCTTACTAGCAATATGTTTTTAAATCATTCTTTGGATTCAAAATAAGAGCATCTTGTCTAATGGGCAATATGCCAATATGTACAATATCCAATAAGTTTTGGAAATATTTTATGCGCGTCAATCACCTAAATAAATTTAATTGATGGTAACGTGCGTTGTAGCAAATATACTAGTCTAATGAATAAGTATACATCTTCAAAAAAAAAAAGGTATAGCCATATAGCATGCGTGCATAGTTTCAATGTTTACTACTCCCTCCGTCCGG